>PVJA010004650.1:22500-41815 GCA_004027025.1 Myocastor coypus | reverse complement strand
TGCCTCGTGCCTGCAGTTTTTGGCTTTGATCCCCACCAGTGACCAAAGACTTGACCACTTAAAAAGTCCAGCTCTCCACAGTATTCGACACAGACACCGGTGCAATTGAAGGTGGATTAAATGTTACTCTCACCATCCGGCTACTTATGCATAGGAAGGAAGTTGGCAGTGTCATTGGAAAAAAGGAGAATCAGTTAAGAAGATGCGTAAGGAGAGTGGTGCACGTATCAACATCTCAGAAGGGAATTGTCCTGAGTGGATTATCACTTTGACTGGACCCACTAATGCCATATTCAAAGCCTTTGCTATGATTACTGACAAATTGGAAGAAGACATCAGCAGCTCTATGACCAATAGCACAGCTGCCAGTAGACCCCTGGTCACTCTGAGGCTGGTGGTCCCTGCTAGTCAGTGTGGCTCTCTCATTGGAAAAGGCGGTTGCAAGATCAGGGAAATACGAGAGTACAGGGGCTCAGGTCCAAGTGGCAGGAGATATGCTCCCTAACTCAACTGGGCGGGCCATCACTATTGCTCGCATCCCACAATCCATCATTGAGTGTGTCAAACAGATCTGCGTGGTCATGTTGGAGACTCCCAGTCCTCCCTGAAGGGTGTGACCATCCCGTACCGGCCCAAGCCATCAAGTTCTCCAGTCATCTTTGCAGGTGGTCAGGACAGGTACAGCACAGGCAGCGACAGTGCGAGCTTTCCCCACACCACCCCGTCCATGTGCCTCAACCCTAACCTGGAGGGACTACCTCTAGAGGCCTATACCATTCAAGGACAGTATGCCATTCCACAACCAGATTTGACCAAGCTACACCAGTTGGCAATGCAACAGTTTCATTTTCCCATGACGCATGGCAACACCGGATTGAGTGGCATTGAATCCACTCTCCAGAGGTGAAAGGCTATTGGGCAGGTTTGGATGCATCTGCTCAGACCACATCTCATGAACTCACCATTCCAAATGATTTGCTTGGCTGCATAATTGGCCGTCAAGGTGCCAAAATCAATGAGATCTGTCAGATGTCTGGGGCGCAGATCAAAATTGCAAACCCAGTGGAAGGATCTACTGATAGGCAGGTTACCATCACTGGATCTGCTGCCAGCATTAGCCTGGCTCAGCATCTAATCAATTTCAGGCTTTCCTCGGAGACGTGTGGCATGGGGAGCAGCTAGAACAATGCAGATTCATCCATAACCCTTTCTGCTGCTCACCACCACCCATGATCCATCTGTGTAGTTTCTGAACAGTCAGCGATTCCAGGTTTTAAATAGTTTGTAAATTTTCAGTGTCTACACACTTTATCATCCACTCGTGATTTTTTAATTAAAACATTTTAATTCCTTTCTCTGTTCAGCTGTTTATGCTGAGATTCATATTTAGTTTTATAAGCTTCTTCCCCCCTTTTTTTTGTTCATTTGTTTTGGTTTTTTTGGCTCATGAATTTTTGTTTGTCATGAAAATGTAAGAGTGGAATATTAATACATTTCAGTTTAGTTCTGTAATGTCAGGAATTTTTCAAAAAAATTAAAAGATGGACTGGAAAAAAATAAGTAGATTGTAAGTATCTGAGTAGGTAAATACATACAAAAATATAAACTAAGAGAAAGTTTTCATGATAATAAAGAATTACTAAGAATAAAAGATAACATAAAGACTGCAATGGCAAATATATGACCAGCACTGCTAACAGTTTTGGGATAGGATTTCACACAAAGTTCTAGCATGTGGCAGACGTGGCCATATGTCACTTGTGGGACTGAGCTACTGCTATTTCCTTGATATCCACCCTGTAGACCCACACAGAATCATGACCCATACAGTGCAGGAGAAGTCCATTTGTAGAATATGCTGATGGAAATATTTTGCTGCTGTACACAAATACTTAAAAGACTGCAGTCGTATACCTCCTTTTATCCTATGTTTGTCTGCTCTCTCCAGTGATTCTTTGTTCTCATTCATGGAGTTGTGGTCATTTTGATCTTTTAGTAGTCTGTGCAGGGTTGGCTTTGTCATGAAAGTTTTTATTTGTTTTTAGTCATGGAAGTACTTCACTCTCCAGCATACTTGAAAGAGAGTTTTGCAGGATATAACAGTCTGGGTTGTAATTTGTTTTCTTGCAAGACTTGTAGTACTTTACTCCATGCTCTTCTTGACTACTTGATGGTTTATTAGAAATCTGCCATTATTCTGATGAGTTTTCCTTTAAATGTGATCTGTTTCTTACCGCCAATGGCTTTTAGTATACTGTTCCTGTGCTGAATTACTGGGATCTTGATTATTATATGTCTAGGTGTGATTTTAATTGGGTTGATGTTATTCGGCGTTCAGTTACTTGAATGTCAGATTGTTTCACCATATTTGAGAAGTTTTTTGCTATAACTTCTGTCCGTATTCTTTTTATATTATTTGTATTAATTCCTTTCTCATTGATCCCTATTAGTCTTATGCTGTTCATCTTTGCATCATCTTGCAGACACTGAATTTTTTTCCTGCTTCCTAGATTTTTTTTTCCTAGTTGTTTTTAAAAGATCTTTTCTTACCTTTTCACTAGCTACAACGGTTTCTTCAAGGTCTGAAAGTCTACTTTTACTTGCATTGAAACAGTTTTGCCAACTTGTGATTGAGGTTTTAAATTCCTGCACAGCATTTTGAATCTGCTTCATGCATTGTATTACTTTCTTATACCGCTCACTCAAGGATTCCATCATTTTTCTATTTTCCTCTATTTTTTTAATTAGTGTCTTCATTAGAAGCACTTATTCTTTCATTATAGCTATCATTTCTTTTTTATTTTAGAAATTATTTCTGATTTTTCTCTAAACCTTTCTGCAGTTGCTTCTTTACTTCAGATGCTCTTATTTCAGAGATTTCAGGTGTATGACTTCCATCTTCTATGCTATTGGCTCCTGAATTTGTACTGGGTAGACTTGGGGCCTCAGAATGCTTCTTGTTCCTTCTCTTTGTCATTTTATATAGCACTGTCTTCTGACCTTTGGTGTAGTGCTTTGGTAGAATCCTTACCTTAGCACCAGGTCCAGCACCACTAAGTTCAAACTCATCCAGGCAGGTGTGGTTTGTGTCTGGCAGCTATGCTTCACTTCTTCCTGCTGTAGTCCATGGAGATAAACCCACTGCACCACTGTAGCAAGATATTCTGCTCCTGGATAAGCTGGGTGGGTCTTGCCTGCAGCCACTCTACAAGGAGTTTTGCTGGAGGTTCCACACTGGGCCTGTCTGATGGATAAAGTTCTATTCATATGCTAGGCCTGAGTGCTGGGTTGAATGAGTTTTTGGCAGTCTCCAGGTGGTTTCATTCACATGCTGGGCCTAGGCTCTGGTGCTGGGTCGAACAGGGATCTGACGGGCTCTGGGAGGTCCCATTTACACACTGAGCCTCGGCTCTGGCTCAAGTCTGCAAGATTTTATTATTTTTCTAGTAGAAAATCCTGAGAAATGATAAAAGGGGGCCAGCCAGATAGCTCAGCGGACTAAATGCCAGCTTAGGCCAGGGCAGGGACCAGGGTTTGATTCCCCCAGCCACATGCTCAACAGTGCCACCCCCCAGGGCTCATTTTTTCCTTAAATTTTCTTCATCTACTCTTTTTTAGCCTTACACATGTACATGTTATACATGTACATTCTCAAAACACTGCTGAAATTGTAAACATTTAACAGTACCATCCATGGCTTTACAAAAAGAGATGCAAAGAGAGCCCTATCCTTATATAAATCATCTTACACCATAAACTGTTTAACCTACTTGCTCATCCTTTGTCTGCCTCCCTGAACTTGTGGCCACTACTACAGTAATTCTCCAAGTTGGTATAGCTAAAAATTATTCCATCTGCTAATAATTACTAAGAGAAAGATTGTGGTTAAACTAAATAGAGAATTCAAATTTGAAAACAAAATTTATAAAACTAAGACCATTTCACAAAATCAAAATTAAGATTAGATTACATAATTTTGAAATACTATCTTCAAGGTTAAATTATGTTCTCTTTATACAAAAGGAATATATGGTAATCCTTTGTGTACTTACTAAAAGGAAACTAAAACCACCTGTAATGGTTGATTCATTGTGTTAACCTGAGAAGTTAGAAGTTTAAACGACCCAGCAGGAGGCCAGGTTCCTCACTTTGTGAACATCCTGAACTTGTCCAACAGGAAGGCAGGAGATGGTATGGGTGCTACCTCAGCCCTAGGGTGAGTAGCCTGCTTACAATAGTATTCTCCCTTTTTCATTCTTGATGTTTATGCTGTCTTCTGTTACCCTGGACTATAACCTTGAACTCTTGCCTCTCACCATGCCACCCTGCTCTGGAGCTAGCTGATTATGGACTGAAACCTCCACAAACTGAGTTAAATAAACCTTTCCTTAGCTTTGGGTTTCAGCTGTTTTGCCTCAAAAACAATACTAAAGTAACCAAGTCACCTCCTGAATGAAAAGAATACACAATTCAAATAGATTAGATCTTCTATATCTATGGAAGGCAGAGAGACAGAGACAGAGACTATTTTGCTATTCTCGCTGGAGAACAGTTGGGCCCTTACAGTTTCTTAGTATCATACTCCAAGATTTATAACTTTCACTTGCTTAGAAAACTTTACGAGCACTTCTATGTATGAGGTATCATGATTGTCTTTAAGAACATAAATTAAGGATAAAAATGACTAGATTTCTGATTTCAGGGATCTTATAAGAAATACACATTTTGAGAAATAATTAGGATAAAGAAATTAGAATTTGCTAAATACTACCATTGTGACAACCAATAACAAGTATTGGTTATTTCTATCATAATTTTTTCTAATGGCTTTCTCAGGTACAATGGAACCTCTACAAATTGCACATGTTTAAAGTATCTGACTTTTGAACTCAGTATTATTGTTTTAAAATCCATCCATGTTGTATTTATCAACAGTTCATCGCCTTTTATTGTTAGGTGGTATATTATAAAGATATACAATTATTTCTTTATGAATTAATCTGCCAACATTCTAATTATTTCCAGGTTTTTCTCCCCTCCACTATTAATTAAAAGTGCTACAAAGAATTTTGGTTTTAATCTATATTTCCTTATTGACTAATGGTGTCAAGCACCTTTTCATGTGCTTAATTACATCTCTTCCTTAACAAAATGCTATCGCAATTTTTTACTAAATTTTTATTGGACTGCTTTCTTGAGTTTCCAGAACTTTGTGTTAAAGCAAAATTAATTTATTCCATATAGGGTATGCAAATTTTATATGCAAAATCCAACCAAAATTTTTGTTTTGCTTTGTTCTGTTTTTGTGATACCAGGAATTCAACTCAGGAACTTGTGGCTTGCTAAACAGGTGCTTAAGCAACTGAGCTATATCCTTGGATTGCAACCAAGTTTTGATGAAGTCCTATCTATCAATTTCTTATTTTGTGATGAATTAATTTGTATCTAAGAAATCTTTGTCCAATCCTACGATACAAAGACTTCTTTTATATTTAAACACAGAAGTTTTATAGTTCAATAATTAAACTTTTAAAAATATTTTTATAGTTCAATTCTGTGAAACACTTTTAGTTAACTTTGTACATGTGTAAGATATGCATTGAACATCTTTCATTTTGGTACATGGAAATTCAATTGCTTTTTCTTTTTTTCTTCTGCAATACCAGGGATTGAACTCAAGACCTTGTGCTTGCCAGGCAGGCTCTTATGCCAGTGAACTATCTCCCTGGTCCACGGCATTTCAATTGATTGAGTGCAATTTGTGAAAAGGCTACCATTACTTAATCTATATTTGTTGGCAAACAGACAGACTGACTCACTCTCTGGTTGACATCTATACATCAAACTCAGTATCAATACCACACTGACTTTACTATTATATTAGCTCTTGAAATCAGGCAAAGTCTCTCCTTGCTTTTCTAAGAGAGTCTGGTCCTTTAGCTCACTGGCCTTCCCAATTCTTAAAATAAGCTGATAAATTCCTTAAAAACACAAATCCTCATAAGCCACAGTAGGATTATACATAGAATTGCTAAGTCTACACAGTAATTTGTGAGGGAAGGACATCCTAACCACAGTGAATTTTAGCCCAGTAGTTCTTTTCATCATTTTTACCTGTTAGTATTTTTATATCTGAACATTTAAAAGCAGGAAGCCCACAGTTTAATCCTGTTTTTTTATGCAATCACTATGACTGAAACACTATTACCACTTATCACATTTCTAGCTACATTTCATTTTAACAGTTACTGTAATACTGTCTTTTAGGATCAAGGTCCAAGCTAGAAATATTACAAGTAGCTTAAAAGTAGATTTATCTTGTCTTTAGATCTTGGCACTAAGTCAGTTTAAATAAAGACTAAGAAAAAAATCAACATGTATTTCATTCTCAATAGCAGATTTATAGAATTTTATAAAATGTTTTTACTAAACAGATTAAGGGTTAGCAAAAGATATACAGCAGAGAAAATGTCATTTTATAGGCATATTTCATAAATGTGTTACAAAAAGGTGAAACTAAAGCCACGACTATAGCATCTTTAGGGCCTATTTAAGAGCCCATATTGATTATCCAATTCTGTCATCAACTAAATGGTGCTGGTTATGTACAAGCACATAGCAATTCTTTTTACAAATTAACTGTGGTTCTCAAGTGGCAGAGTTAAGAGATATGGTAGAGACTGCATAGTCTATACATCCTACAATATTTATTTGGGCCCTTATAAAATAAAAAAAGAGTAGATTCGGTCATATAGACTACTGTTAACTCCAGATCTAAGTGCAGCTGCACTGTTTGCAGTTATCTTTTTAATTCTATAGGCAGCTGCTAAATTTATCTGCACAAAACAAAGTTTGAAATATATTGGTACCTCAAATCTCATTGATTCCCCACTGCTTCCAGAGTTAAGGATAAACTTACTACTTTTATTTTCAAAGCTATTGATAATATTCTCTGCTTACTGTGTTATCCTTATTTTTCAGCGTGTTCATGGTCATAGCCAACATCTCAACAATGCTTGGCTTCTCACGATTTCTCAGTCATGCCTTACATTTTTTTCCCTCTGCATTCACTCTTGCATAGTCCTTTACTTGGAACTTCTCAGCTATCCTGAGTTGTAAAAATGCTCAAGTTTCACCATTCTTCTCTATCCTCACCTGATTGTCTGGTTACAGTATCAACTCATGAATATTAAACAACTGTATGTAAATGCTACAGGCTACTTCTCTATTCTGTCAAATTAAGTATCCTCCCTTTTCCTCAGATTCTTTTATTTCTAGTCCTAACTTTGAAGCAAAAAAGCTCAAACTAGTTTTAATAGAATTAAGAAAGGAAACTTTAAAAAGAAGAGGCTTTATCTAAAACCTTTAAGGATGAAGTTGATATCTGTTCTTCTGAAAAGCCAAGGTAAGCAAGGAAATGGAGGAAACAGTTTAGCTATTTTAATGCAAGCTTAGAAGTACCAAACAAACAGAAAATGGAAGAAACAACAAACTATAAACAACAATGTTCACTTACAGTCCCCTATTAGGGGTTTTATATATGCATCAATTATTTGTATATTGGGCTTCTTAGAAAGTAAAATTATTCTAGGTAGGATAAGTTATTTTACTAATATTTCTAAGAACAGCATTTAGAGTAAAGTAAAATTGGACAACAGTATATGGTGATATAGAAGTATAAAGTGTATTTAGTTCTACAGCTCTGCTTTAAGATCTTCTTTACTACCACAATTTTAAATATCAGTACATAGTTTAGTCCATAAATATTAACTTTTCAGGATGGCTATGAGACATATTTTAAACAATTAAATAAATCTCTTTCATGATCCTTTTAAAAATCAGACTAAAATAATACTGTTAAGCCTTCTACAAAATGTAAGAGATATTATGAGAAATCCTTTTTTTTTGGTCGTCTTTTTTGAGACAGGGTTTCACTATGCAGTTCAGGCTGGCATTGAGCTCACTTTTGTAGCCCAGGCTGGTCTCAAACTCACACCAATCCTCCTACCTCAGCTTCCCAAGTGCTGGGATTACAGGCATGTGTCACCACACCTGGCTTAAGAAATCCATTCTTTATTACTATTTTCTTAAGCTTCTTTGTCTCTCTCTGAATTATCTTAAAACCCCTGGGAAGAAAATGGTATTCTCTATGGAATAAACGGCCTGCAGTAGTCTATAAGCCCTAGCTTTATGGACTTCATATAAGTTTTTCATTTTCGTGACAAAATTTTCTGTTCTAATTTATAACTTCTATATTTTAACATAGTCACATCCCTTTGCCTCTAATAGATCTTTAAAATTTATTTTCTGGATGTTTTTCCCCTGCTCAGCAACAAGAGTTATCATTATAAAGTCTTTTATAACATATTTGCTCCTGAAAAACATATACATCCATCTGGCTGAATACCTGCTTTGAAAGGGTCTATACAGACTAACAAAAGGTTAAAAAATATTTACTTATATTTCATTATTATAACAGTTAAAAAGTAATTGATTTGATTCTAGTGATAGGCTGTCAGATTTTCTAAATGGAACATTTGCATAGAAAGTACATTTCATATGTTCCCAATGTTTATATGGGAAGAAAAACGGCAACAGGTAAAACACTGATTTGATATATTATAGAACTGTATTCTACTATTGACTGTATCATCCAAGAGCTTTATTTCCTTAGCTACACAAATATACTCATTATAATGTTTTTTGAAGTAGAAAAACATTTTCAAGAAGAGGAAGATTAAATAAAATATGGTTTAAGCTCATAGAAGTAGAATAATCAATTTTTTAAAATGTTATAAACACAGGGAAATATTAATGTTATACTTACAGAAGTCTACAAAGTTATGCATTTGTATATACAAAATGATTCAGATTTGTAAAAATGAAACAAAAATCTACAATTAAAAATTTATAGAGAATAAATATACTAGCTTTTGACTCAGGAAATAAACAACCAGCTTAAGGACCAAGTGAAAATGATAATGATGAACAAACACTGGTGTTTTAATTGACATTAACAGAGTTGAACAATCACTCCATGATACTATATCATAATGATCTCTGCTTAAGAAAAGTCCTAATCTGTTGGTCTCTGTAGAAAGATTAAAAAGTATTGGTAATAACATTTCCTAATGTAGGTTGCCACATTTTGTTTATAATTCTCACCCCAAGTGTTTATATGAAGTGAATATATTACTTGAGTTTCATTCTAAAACAGATCACTCTGGTTGTGTGTGTGTGTGTGTGTGTGTGTGTGTGTGTGTGTTGCTAATACCTATACTCATACTCTTGGAGAAAATAATTCCATTTTTCAGATCTAGAAAAATGAAGTTTAAAACATGAAAAAGTTATGATCATTTAATATTTCAAAAATGTTTTGGACAAATGAACAACAGGAAGTAACCAACATCTCCAGCAATAATCAACTAAAAGAAAAATTAGACAAATTAAACCTTACTTCCATTCATGAAAACTGTCCTACTAGTAAAACTGTGCAAACTGCCACTTTCCACACCTTCAGAAATACTCATTATAAAAGGGCAACTAAATAATATACATCATGTTGATCTCAGGATGATAACCTCAAATTACTTAACATGTAAATAACTCCCACTTCACTTTTAAAAACTGTCTACTATATCAAAATGACAGCTAATTTCTAACGTAATTTTATTCAAGATTTCTTCGTATGTACTTTGTTCATGTGTTAGGCCATAAGAAAATATTCCAACAAGTAAATGAACACACCTTAAAAAAAACCCATTTAAGTTTTACTAAATGAAATATTGATATTAAATTTTTAAAACTATAAAATGGCAATTTCATTTGATTCAAACCTACACAATTAAACCTCATCTGGGGAAAGGTTTACTTCTGGAGCTTAAAAGCAGCAGAAGACTGTATTATAATGTACAGTACTGCAGTTTTATGTTCTGTTATACATTACAAAACTACATGAAAGAGTCATACAAATAAAAGCAAAATCATCAAGTTGGAGTTTCCTTTGAGTATTCTTTGTCTGCATACTGTAATGTATATGTTGTATTCAATTGCTCATTTAGCAAGCAATTCACTTAACAAAATACTCAGTTTGGGGGCTGCAGATATAGTCAGTGCTTCCTTAACATGTACACGACCCTGGGCTTGATCCCTAGCACCAGTGTGCCTGTTAATTATGACTGTTAACGTGACTAGATTAAGAAATTCCTATGAAGACAATGATGATGAGCTCATAGCTGAACAGGCTATTATAAAATGGTGCCAAGTTAGAAGAGGCAGGCAATGGAGACATTACTGTGGAGACTATCTGGCCTCTGCTCACTGTGTTCTGGAGGCATTATAACATATTAATCACAATGTTGAACAAAAAGCACCTGATATGAAAAGAAAATATGACTTTATGCTGAAAAATAAAAAGGAGTTAGACACTAATTCCAAACTGGCCCAGAAACTTGACTTAGCAAAGACTTCAAAGAAAGTATTGTAAATATGTTCAAAGAAATAAAGTATGGTCAAACTAAGTAAGAAACTTCAGTAGAGTGCTTTGAAATTCTGAAGAACCAACTGAACATTCTACAGTTAACCAACAAAATATTTAAAATAAAAGCAAACCAAAACTCACAAGATGAACTGATTAATAGATCTGAAATGTCAGAATAAAAAAAATCCATATCCATGCTTACTAAAAGACTGATGAAGATTATCTAAACAAAATCATATGGGGCTGGTGAAATAGCTCAACTGTCTGAAGTGCGTGCTTAAGCAAGCTTAGGCAACTGCAGGGGCCACAGTTCAATCGCTGGTACCACATGCCAGAAAGGGCAGAAAACGAACCAAAGTGATGACCAAAAATACCCAATTTGCTGAAAAATTTTAACTTAAGAGTCACTAAATCTCAATGAACCCCAAGAAGTCAAATGGAAAGCAAAAGACACTCACATTGTTGAGTCAAATTCTTTACAGCCCAAAGCAAAAAGAAAATAGCAGCTAATATAAAATACCCTGGCACACAGAAATCATATGATTTAATGATTGGCTTTTGACCAGAAACAATGCAGACCAGAAGAAAATAAAAATGTCCAAAGTGCTAAAATAGCTGGACATGTTGGTGCAAGCCTGTAATCCTAGCACTTGGGAGGCGGAGGCAGGAGGATCAATGTGAGTTTGAGACCAGCCTGGGCTACAAAAGTGAGCTCAAGGCTGGCTGAACTGCATAGCAAGACCCTGTCTCAAAAAAGACCAAAAAAAAAAAAAAAAAAAAAAAAAAAAAAAAAAAAAAAAAAAAAAAAAAAAAAAAAAAAAAAAAAAAAGTGCTAAAATACTGATCCAGCAACAATTTTATATTAAAAAATAAAGACAAACTAAAAACATTTACATAGAAACAAACAAATAATTTATTTTTGTGGACTTACACTAACAAGTACTAAAGCAAGTCCTTTAGGCTAAAAGAAAATGGGATTTCAAATGCAGGAAAGAATGAGTACCGAGAACAGTAAATGGATGGTAAATATAAAGCATGTGTGGGTATATATTCTTAGTTCCTTCTCCTAAATTCTTTAAAAGTCATATTCACTAAAGGAAAAATGTTAATACTATCTTCCTGTATTTATAATGTATAAAGATGTTGTATATGTGACCCAAAGGTCAGTGGTGGAAGCTAGGAAGTCTTTTAGTGTGATAAATGATCTGCACTATCAGGCTGAGTTATTTGTGCTGGAACCAAGAAGCAAAGCTCACAGTAAGACTAAGCTCCCCTGAAGAAAACTGCAGCCATTCTCAGCAAAAGTAAGGATGGACCCAAGCTCTTCTGAAAGTGAGAACAGCTTAGTTCATATCAGGAAAACTAGTGAAAAAGCTTTTCCAAACGAATCAAGAGCATACCAACATCCTGTCCAGCTCTCCTATGCTGTTGGCAATAATCCTCAGGTAGGTCTTTCACAGAAAAAAATCATTGACTGAATGCAGGTGAATGTTACAAGTTGACCATTAGTTAGTCCATCATACTTACAGTATTAACTTCAGTAGACTGTGATAAATATACACACTGTAATCCTAGAGTGACTCGTAAACATACGTTTTCTAAAATGCCTCTGAAAACTTTAATGGACTATTACTTATATATAATAGTATTTAGACTTTAAAAAAAAAACATATAACCTTTTTATGGTTAATTCATAAAGAGGTATCAAAATTAAAAAGCAACAATTATAGCAGAAGACTTAATTAACTACTAGGAGCATCAAAGGAAGTGAAAAAGGTACTAGATGTAGGGTAATTATGAACAAGGTAGGACACAGGGAGAACAGTGAGTATGTGAAGATACTAGAGGAGAGGATCTGGTGAAATTTTCATCTTAGACAAGTGCCTAGACAAAGAGATAATGGGACAAGACTTCTAAACCCAACTATGTGCTTAAGAGTCATCTTCACCATTGGCGTTGTCTCTGTCATCCTCTCCTTCCTCAGCCTCCTTTTCATCATTCTTGATCAGCTCCAGCTGGTCCTCCACCCGATCTTCATTTTCATCATCATCCAGTAGATCCGCAGCACCCTCAGACTCCATCTTCACATTAGTCTCATCTTGCTTCTGGGAGGTGTGGTCTGCTCTTCTTTAGTCTTATTCTTCATCCCCATTGCTGCTTGTTTGTTCTATTCCTTCCTTTTCAGTTTTCTCTAGACTTTTCAGTAAAGAATCCTCTTTTTGTCTTAGCTGGGTCAGCTCCTTCTCAATGGCTTGAAGGCCATCACCTTTCAACTTTCCAGACTTGGACAATGATCCCTGCTGGCCATTCAGAATTGAAACTACTTCTGCCTCTTTAGGAGGTGTTTCCTGATACACACTGGTGTTTCCAGGGTACTACAGCCTGAGCAATAGGAGGAGGAGGAACAATTGCTGGGTAACTGTACGTCCTGTCATAATAACCACGTTGAATGTCATAGTTCAAGTCAAAAGAGGACAGTACATCTCTGCTGCAGATCGTTTCACACCTGCTTTTCCTCTGCTCACTTTTGGCTCTGCAACCACATTAATATCTAAAACCTGGCCGGCAATCATTCTGCCCTCCTCTCCAGCTCTAGCAGCCCAGGCATTTCTTTCATTAACATACTGGACAGAGGCAAAGCCCTTACGAATGCAGCAACCCACAATTTCACCATACTTCGAGAAGACACCCTCCACATCAGATTTCTTCACAAGAATGTTCAGATTCCCAAATGGACATACATTCATGGAGCAAGGATCTGTCTTGTTGGTAACATTGCTAACCATCATGATTGAAGATAAAGTTTCTGACAGTGACACAAACTGTAGCTAAAAATCAAAAAAATTTCACAGGAGAGGGATGAGAGAAGAGATTTGTTTTCAAATCACCTGCTCTCAGGTTCGACATGGAGTTGACTGCTGCTTGAGGTCAACAATGTGGCAGCAACTGCTCATTCTCTGTCTCCTCACAAAATGGGCCTACACTTTTAAATACGGTATAAAAGAAGTACACCAGAATGGTAGGAACCCTGAACTAAAATAGTAGCAGTGATTATTTTTTTCTCTTTGTTTCTAAGGTATATACGAAGTGACTGCAATATTTTAAATGAAATATAATAACATTAAAACCATGCAAATAGTAACACAACTATTTAAAAATATGCATTAATATATTTCATATATTTTTCTGAGTTTGATTTCAAGCAACACACACACACACACACACACCACTGAGTCTAATTCCTCCAGTCAGTATCTCTTGGGCTCCTGAGTGACATCAGAATTATTTATTTATTTATTTATTTTTTTGTAGGACTGGGGTTCAACTCATGACCTTGCACTTGCTAGGTAGGCACTTGTGCCACGGAGCTATCTCCCCGGCCCCAACATCAGAAAATTTTACATAAACTTAAGACAAATTTTAGAACTCCCCTCCTCAGCAGAGTCACAATGGACACAGCGGAATTTATGGAGCAAGAATCAGTCTTGTTTAAACAAGATGAAAGGAGTCAGAGTTTGTAACAAAAAAGCCATTTTAGGCAACTTTCAATATCATCTTATATAAATTTTTAAAATATGTAGTAAAATTTTTACTGGAATAGTAAACTATAAACTTAAAATGTATTAATATTAAAGTGTAAAAGGTACATTTACCTGCTATTAGATGAGACTATTACATAGTGATAGTGAACCTTTTAGAGCTTTCAAGATACAAACCATCTGCTGTAGCATATATGCCACATCCGACTACATAATCAAACAGGGACAGGGACAGAGACTGAGACCCTTCCCAATGTCTGGCAGAAATCCCTGTAAAACAATCAGTCACATGTTCTAGGTCATGGGGAAACACAGTATTTAGCACGTGTGCAGCACCTAGGATCAGCAGTAGCATGGGGCAAAAAGATATTTTAAAAAAGGAGAAGAACCTTCTTTTAAAACTATATGAGGTAAGCCTTTTCAAAACTGTTAGAAAATTTGGAACAACTGAGGTTAACCTTAACTGGAAGGGAAAATGACAATAAAGCACTTTTACAATAAAGTTTAGTTCTATTTTAACATGATCATTCAGAATAGTTCAACCTGAATAGCAGGAAAACATATTGAGTATAGAGAGACCATGGTATATCCAAAATGCTCAAGTAACGTATCAGTGGATTAATGGCTCTATCACAACCTCAACATAGAGTTTTTCCATCTAGAGTCCACGAAGGTGAAGAGCCCTTGTATATGATCTAGAGCGACTCACATGTTCTGTGAGAAGTTTTAGAATATTTCTAAAATTGCACTCTACAAACAGAATACTAGTATTAGCCCATAAACACCCATCTTAATATTTAGCAATTCAATGCAGTTTCAGTGTCATAATTTTGTTCCAACTGAGTTTAGAATAAAATGTATGCTCTCCTCCCATCTCCCTCCTTCTCTCCCCTTTCTTCTTCCCTTCTTTCCTCCCTCTCTCCTAGTTAACAGAAGACAGACTACCTAAATATGAGTACTCTTTATCCCTGAGTGTATGTTGGGGTTATGTTAAATATAACATTGAACTTCTATTTCTCTCGCTCTCTCCTTTCCTGGGACTCATGTGTCATTTCTGTGTCATCTTGCCAAATATTGGCATTTTCTTTTACTTTGTAAAGTTATCAGACTTGTTTGAAAGATAATAGCATACTATAAACATGGGCTCTGAAGCCTAGAATGCCAAAGGTAAACATGGAGAGATTATGATTATTAGCTGTGTAATGCAAAGCAAGTCACTTAGCTATCCCTGCCCTAGTCACTGTACCTAGAAAAAGAAGATACAAAAAGTACTAATCGTGTTTCCGTAATTTTTAAGTGGGATGCAAAAAGTTGAAAATATGAGCTTTGAAGTGATTTGCAGTTTTCTTCTCTTGGAACTGATTACTGAAGGGTTTTGCACCCATTTCACGGGGTTGTTGTAAAGGGTTGAAGGTGTGTGTGTGTACACATGAATCAATCCGAAGTGCCTATATCATAGCAGAATTTTTATGTTTTACTTAATATTGTTATTTCTTTATTATTTTAGTTATATAGGTATGTATTGTAACCAGGAATTTAGAGCTAGTTTCATAAATGCACATTAAGCAACATGTTAACAGTATGAGAATCTATATGGTAAATAGGAAGTAACAAGGCATTTTCTTCTTTAAAAAAAGTTCACATATGACAAAAATATAAAAAATTTTTTTTTAAACTTATATCTCTCCCATCCTGTGTATCTTGAACATGCTATTTTAACCCTAAAGGAAAAGATGTCATTTCTGAAACTTGAATCTGATAACACAGTAAGGCTTATGAATATTTTTGGTGGCTTGCCCCCATTTCAATTTTTTTGACTTCCTATAAAAAATGTAGTAACAATATATGATCAGGGAGAGCAGCTACTAGCCAGGCACTTGACACTAACCAAATCCAGTTGCAGTTGTATGAAAAAGTTTTAAAGCATTTGGAAGTGAAATGCCTATTATAAAGCATTAAATCTTTGTAAAGAAAAATAAGAGAAAATATTCATTTGTATTTTCCCTTTGGTAATTTTTATACAAATCAAGAAAAGCTATCACAATTTCTTTGGGAATTAGATGGGATATGAATAAATAAAGCCAAATACTGAGAGTATACATTTTTTAATGCTATGTCAGGAAATCTTTGTTTTCATTTGCTGGGGTATTAAACTACTTCATTTGTATTCATCATATATGTGGTAGTTTTCTTGTGCAAACTTATGATAAAATATTTCATAGATGTGTTTTTTACAAACTTTTCAGTAATTCTCTATGCTCAGTCTTCAGTACAAGTCACAAGAGTGGATACAATTTGGATAATAGCCAATAGATGGCACTGTTCCCACTAGCTAGCAAAGCCTTTACAAGTATCTCACTACAGGTACAAATTATAAAGATCAAATATCTGCTTAAATCAGTTTATCTAAGTTTCTCATGATTGGGAGCATATTAAAATACATTAAATATGGGCAATTACACATAAAACAGTTACAGAATATGAAAAACTAACAAGGTAAACCATCTATTTATTTGCCGAAAACCATTTACTGAGTATTATTAGACAGTTGGAATATATAAGTGAATGTTTCTGATCACTTATAATTACATACTTACCTATAACCTTATTAATATAAATATACACATAGTGCTAAAAAAATGGATGTGATGGGTCACTGAAAGCTTCCTGCAAAGGACACGATTTCTGAAGAAATGAAAGATGGGGTCAGAGTTTATGTTACAGCATATTTTGAATAAAGGAAAAGGCAATGGCAAGGAAGTGCAACAAACAGTGAAATAATAAATATAATGCAAAAAGTGTGACATAGGCCATGACAAGATACAAACCTGGAAGGACAGGTCTATAGGACTCAGGGGAGTTTACTTTCTTTAAGGAAGTTCTACTTTATCCAGTGATAATTATTCCAGGACTAGAGAGGCTAAGGCAGAAGGACTGCTGTAAGTTTCAGAACAGTGTAGAGTAGACTACCTATTGAGTTTAAGCTAGTCTCAACTAGACAGTGAGACTATGTCTCAAAGAAACAAACAAAAAAACTAATTACCAAAAATATGCTTATCATGTATTTTTTACATCTGTGTCTTCTATTTATTAGATTATACTTTACAAAGACAGGGTCAGCTCCTAGTACCTAGACTGGTACTACATATAGTATCGGATGGTCAATATATATCTGTGAAAGAAATATATTTCTGAAATTTGAGAGCTACTCACACTCTCCTTTGCCAAATACTTTCCACCACAATCTACCATCACTTTAATAAGCTACCTTCAATAATGCTCATATGAGATTATTTCTCCTATTGGTTGAGGAACTTAGTGAATTTTTTTCAGTGACAGCTTTTCTTGCCAACAGGAGTAAGTTCTTCACACATGTCAAGTTAAAAAGCTATTTTCTAGTATATTAGGTGCTCTTTGGTCATGCCAATTTTCTCTATCAGGGACAACTGTTAAGAGTAATACTCTTTATAAAAGTAAGAAATTCATTCCTTTATCTTCTGAGTCTTGCCAAGGTTTGCTTTTTTCTATTTTGTTCATGGATATTGATTCATAGTTTACCTATTATACACAACTTTCTCCTACTCCTACATTTTAATTTTTTCCAGATTTAATGAATTAAAATTGGTGAAAATGTGTATACGTAAGATTCATACTACATAATGATTTGTTATGTGAATACTTAAGAAATAATTACCAAAATCAAACTAATTAAAATATCTGTCACCTTATATTTATGTTCTGTGTAACTTGGCAATAAAAACGCTTAAGATCTCAGCAATTTTCAGGTATGTAGTAGGTTATTATTAATTACAGTCACCATGGAGTGACTATACACTAAATATCCAGAATTTCTTCATCCTTCATCGAAACCTTGCAACCCTGCAGTACTTACGTGGAGGGCAGGTAGGAATATGGAAAGCTATACTTCAGAAAACATACCCAGGTTTTCCAATCTTTATCTTTACATCTATTTCTTTGGATTGTCAAGGAAAAGAAACTACATGGTCTATACAAAACAAAAAGATTTATTTGAATAAACCTAAATATACGATCTAAATTTATAAGTATTTCTACTTGGAATATTTAAAGAAAAAACTGTCATGGAGTTTCATAATATTCACCTTATAGACTTATTTTAACTTAGCACAGTTTTTACAAAATAGATGCCACATGTTAATGTATTATACAAGGAATACAGAAATGGACTAAACCTTAAGAAATTTATAGTTTAATATGGAAATAAAATATACATATTGCAGCAAGACAAAAATGCTCAAAGTAGTAACACTATTATCAACTAGTACAGCAGTTCATTTTGACATCAGCTATAAGGGGGACTTTGTCGAAGATACGGAATCTAAGCTAATCTGAAGAAAAATGTTATGTCAATATTTATATTTTTCAACAACAAACGTATTCCTAAAAAGAAGTTTCCGATAACAAACTTCAAGCCATCAGAAGACATGTACCATTAGGGAAATATGTGAACCTAGTTAATATGAAAACAGCTAGCGGAAACAGTTACAATGCTATAACTGGAAATACAGTAAACACTTTGCTTTTACTAGCTTGCTTACTTTGTAAAACATGTATGTTCTGAAATGGCTCAAACCTACTAAGTCCAATAATTCCAAAGCATTGCTTATACCTGTGTCTACATAAAAAACTATCAATTACTTTGATAAAGGCAAGCAATTGCATTTAAGTAAGTACCAATTTTGCTACTGCAGGATTTCTTCAACAATATATTTAAATAAAAACAGGTAAACTAGGGAAGTACCTTAGTAAGAGTACTTTATAAATTTTAATAAAAGTAGACTGGAGAGAATGAAGGAAGAAAAGAATAAATAATATTGAAAAGTATTAAAAGTAGATCTGAAAAAAAATAAAAAAATAAAAGTAGATCTGGAAAGAAAATTTAGAATATTATTGGCAGACAGGATGAACAACAAAGTCTAGAAATAATTCACTAGACAACATTTTAGCAATTATTTTTAAGATAATTGATAATTTTTAACTGCATTATTTCAAATATAATGTTTAAGACTATGTAAATGCAAAACAGGAGTTCAATAATAAATAATGATTTTTATTAATACTTTTAAAAATTATTTCTCAACCTTATCAAATTCTTAAAACATGTTTCACTTAAAATTGGAATAAATCTTAATGATTATGAAGATATAGATAAAAAATTTATATATTTACAGTTACTGCTTGATTATTAACACTTTACAGATAACACAAGAGAACTGCTTGTTTAACAAATATTTTTATTTATCTCTAAGGAAAATCA
>PVJA010004650.1:0-17500 GCA_004027025.1 Myocastor coypus | reverse complement strand
GGCTAACAATGGCACTATTTCTGAGTGGAATCTGGTGGTTTCCAGATTTAAGATCTGTCAGTTGCCTAAGAAATCCTGGCAGTAACATGACATTGACACTCTACATTAAAATAATTTTAATTTGAATTCATTCATAGCATACATTTGACTGGTAAAACAAAATGATTTATGGAATTGGTCTTCTGGAAAGAAGGAAACTTCACAGTTTCACTGCATGATCAATTTGGTTCTATTTTAATATGAACTTTTGTCTTAGACAAAAAAATAAAACACAGGAAGGAAAGAGACTGATTATGCTAAAGACCTTAATAGTGGTATAAGATAATAAATATTTTAAATCAGTGACAACAAACATATACTATATGAGTAGCATATGAGTATATTCTGAGATGGCTATTTTCTCAAATTCATTTGGACAACTGTCAAAAACAATGTTTCAGAACACAGTCATCAAATATAAAACTATAACTGAGATATTAAAAATGCAACAGGACAAAAGAGTTTATATCTTTTGTGGGGTTTTGCTGCATTTTGCTAGTTCATGTTGTATGTTAATTGAATCCTCTAATGAATACTATATTAACTGTGATTATATTTGTGTTTAAATAAAGTCAATACTCTTATAGTAAGAACTAAAACATAGCTATTTCATTTGTATTAGGTAAAAAGAATCTAAACACAAGAAAGACTTTTATTAGAACTTCAATTGACATTAATGAGTATGTCAGAGCAATGGGCTGTCCCACATTTCTGGCAAGCAGCAACAATATTCTTATAAACCACTGATGGTCTAAACACTCTATTAATGATAGTTGCTTTTTGACACTTAAAATGGTCAGACTGTGTTGCTTGACCACAAGAACAAATAGGTCACTACTCTGAAATGCAATTTCTTATGCAATGTAAGAAACACAAATGACATCTCTGTGGGAAGATAAAATCCACAGGTATGGCTCCAGGGTTCTTCTGCTATTCAACTATTAATAGAAAACAAATCCCAATAAAACTAGCAACATTTGTAAAACATTTTATGAAAAGATTTATCATTATTTAGTCACATGTCCTACAGTCCAGGAAGGAATATTGATTCTAACACGTATTTCTAGTTCTTGAAAGTAAGATTTAATATCTGGATTCAAGATAAAGGCAAGTGCCCTTCTCTCTAGGTGTATGAACTTTTGACCAATCAGTCAAGAGATTGCAGAGTACAAAGATAATGACTAGATGCTTCACCAGAATCAAGATTTCTTCATCAGATACGGGTCTCTAAAGTCAATGTCTTTGCTTTGCTTTTACTTCCAAGTAACTTCACATAATTTCACAATGCCATGACTCCACACCCACAGAATCAAGTGCACGAAAAAATAGTGAAGCACTGATGTAGGTGACCATGCCTCCATACTCCAACCTACTTCTGCTTTTTGACATTTGAGAAAAAAGAACAAGAGAACCTTTAGAAGTCATACTTATTTGGGATAAGTAACTGCTTTCCCCATCAAAGGGGGCATGATAAAGCAGTTTTCATTCAAGTCACAAACTATTACAGTATTTGTCTTGAAAAAGTGACAATTTTTTCTTATAATTCAGGCCAATATTTTCTGATCTCAATCATTTCACAAGTAAAAAACAATAGCATTATGTATACAGTCTATTATTACATAGTAATAGCTATATTGCAACCAAATCATAAGACTCTTATCTTCAATTATGTAATAATAGAAACAAATGTGTTAATATCAATAATCACATTGGAATGCATTAAAAACTAGAAAGTAAACATTTCAATTCACATTCAGTAGTTTAATCGAGTCTATTATTTATTTTAAAATGTAAAATGTTAGAAAATAATGAAGGACAAAACGCTATGATATAACAAGAACTAACGGTCAATTAACTCTCCTGTGGTAGAAGACAAAACTTTAGGGTCGTTGTTATATGGTCTTTAATCTGTATATAAGTCTTCATTAAATGAAATTATTTTCTCAGGTTCAACATAAAATCTATTTAAGCAGTCAAAATAATCTCACTCTTTTTTTTTTCTTTTAAGGATAATATGGGAAGATCACTCTTTTTATGTTTAGTTCTGCGGATGCTGAGTCTATTACTAATAAGACTGCAAGACATCTATAATATAATTCCTGAGGACCCAAGGTCTACTCAAAAGAGTTTTTCTGGTACTGGGACTGTAGCTCAATGATAGCACAGGTGTTTACCATGCAGTTACCATGCACAAGGTTCTGGATTTATGAAATATGTACACACAATGAAGTTCCCCCTGGACTGGTAAACAGTTTTGTTATTTGACCAACGAAACAAAGACATCTTTCTTTTTCTCAAAATTTGGGCAGGTTTTATAGCCCTCCCTTAACTATTCTTAGGGTTTCTTAGCTATCACATAAACCCACTATGAAAAATAACTCCACAGATGTAAGGGTCAAGAGAAATCTATCTACATAAAGATAACTCAGGCTACCTTTGAACCGTCAGTAATGAAATGGTTCATCACTGACCCAGAAATAACATGTCTTCTGCTACAGTCTATAAAAGGGTGGCAGTCATGGAAATAAAATCTTAGAACCTTACTAAAGAAACTAAAGCCAAATAAGAAAAAGAAACAAATTATAAGAAGACACATCTCTCTGAGAATATTGTACATAATTTTCATAAAGAGAAACATGTTATCACTGTACATATCCAAAGATATATTAAATCAGCAAGAGTGGCAACAAAGTCACTTAAACTGAATGGAAACAAAAGCAAGTGTAACCATATTTCAAATGAGTAACATAATTACACTCAATTGTGTGTGTGAGGTAGATTGCAAATCTTGGACCCCTTTTAGTAAGGAATGCTCTGAAACTACTATCAAGATAAAATCCCTGAGTCCTTGATCATAATGCAAAGATTCATAAAGTAAAAATAGTTGGCCTTTCTTCACAACAGAACACTAGCTGCTAATATGAAATAGCAGTAAAGTTAGAAAATCTCCATTTTGTAATTATCAGGCAAAATTTAATTGATGGATAATAAAGCTATAATCCTCAAAGGCTCTGTGTAGAACTTTAAACAGACAAAGGTTTTATAGATTTTAAACATAAGCTCTTGTAAAAAGAAAATAAAATGGTATCAAGAAGAATGACATGCCAGCCAATCCCCAGAAAAATTGGCAACACAGAAAGGAATCACAGAACAAAGGCTGAATTCGGACCTGAAAGACTTAAAGGACTTAAGGAAAGAAAATCAGCGTATGAAGAGGATGCAAAGAACAGTCTGCCATTCTACACTTTGCTGTATATACCTCTGTTTTCTTTTCCAGGGTTTACATAGACGTCCAGGTCCAATAAACATACAACAGAAAGACAGTACGATATGGTTCCTGGTGGCAACAGTTACTAGCTACATGTCATTCTTTAATAATTTATGTTGAGCTTTACTGTTTTAGCATTCAAACAAAACCAATACCCTATGATAACTCAGATAAATAATTTAGAAAAGACAAGGACTATAGAACAGTAGATAAAGAAGAGATTAACTCCAAGTGTGTAGGATGTTCTCATTGTAATTTATATCATAAAAATTCACTACTTCTAATTGTATCTGGCTATATGGCCAATTTAAACAAGGGCTACACGTGCTAGAATGCAAGAACTCTACACGTCTGTTCAATAGGAAAGAGAAAGAAAGTCACAGGGATCCAAAGATGTTAGATGGGACAGATTTTATTAATGCCTAAATCATAAATTATGAGCTCGCCTCTTCCTCAAAAGCATAAATCTCCTTACACAGGTAAGAACTATCAGTGTATGTAGATAGACAGACAGCTATAATAGTTCATACTAGGTGAATTATAAAGTTGCAGTCTTCCAACAACTTAAATAAAATACATTAAAATCATTTGCACTTTATTACCTAAATTACAAGGTAATTCTGGCTCTCTCATCTTTAAAATTCTTAGCTTTGAGATTTATTTGATATGCACGCCCCTGAACCAAAAGAAATACAATTTAGGATTAAGAACAGGGAAGTCACTATTATCACTGATTCTACTAAGTGGCTACACTTTATCAAAGGTTTCAAAATACTTTTACCTTGAGAATCCTTTTTAAAAGTTCAAAACTTTACAAGACAACTAAAAGTGAAACAACTTTGACAAAATTAGGTAGTGAGAGTCTTGGAAATCACCTCTTTCTGACAGTGCTTTCTTGGCAGGTAGAAAACCACTGCTATATAAGATTGTGTGTGAATTAGATATGAAAAATGGGATCCTACTCTAAATATACAAATATGACACGGACAAAAAGTCAAACTATTTCCAGAGGAAATGAACAAAGTCTTTTAATAAATTATAAGAGAAATGCAAAGTCCATTTTACATTATGGTAGCCATTTTTCCTTGTTACAAGCTTCCAGTTGATATGGAATGTGTTGTTTCAGAATAATATTTTTAGTCTAGGTGCTTACATTTCAAATGTTGGTGTCATAAATATTGCTTGAGAAAATACTTCATAATGATGATAATAACAACATTATTTACTTATTTCTACTCTTGAAAAATAGTTATATATCCTGTGTTTTAACAAATCAACATATAAATTTTAGGAATACTAAAATTTTAAAGTATTAAAAAGTGTTAAAAGTCTAGGATTCCTTGGTTTCCTTTAGCTACTAAAACGAAAACCAAAAATCCCTTCTAACTCAAAACTTTCTGTAACCAAATGAAATTGCTGGGCTAGGGAGAGGGCTCAGTGAAATAAGTGCTTCCCTGGCAAATGCAACATCCCGAGTTTGATCCCTGGTACCATAAAAAAAAAAAAAAAAAAAAAAAAAAAGAAGATGCCTTTTGCTACAGTTTTATATAGAAGCACAACAAAAGCACATTAATAGGTAACAAAGCCATGGTATATTATATGAATGAAGTCTTGCATTAAAAAAGTACTTAGACTATGTTTACAAAAGAATATCTACCATCAATTATTCAGCAGTTGGATTTCACTAGAAACCAGAACATGACTTTATAATGTTCTGTTTAAATGAACTACTTAACGTTGTAGTGAACAGTCTCATGAATTTCAGGCCAGTAATCATACTACTGTTATTCAAATTCTTAAATTAGACAGATTTTAATGCTAAATCAGATTGTTTTACTAGTTGTCTAAAAATATTTATTTAAACCAAAAATTTGGCATCACGGTTATTTCATATTCTAAAACTGAATTTAGTTTAAGTCCTTGCATTATTCATAAAGCAAAGACATCAAGAAAAACAAAGCTGTGCATTTCTTTCAGTGCTGCTAAACTGCTAAAACATACCATATTTATGCATGCAATATTTGACTGTTTTTTAAACACAAGCTTGTTTTTGTCTGAACAAGATATGCCAAAAATTCTGCACCAAACAATTTTTATTCACAATTAAAGCAATCATCAATCCGAGCACTGCCATTCATTTTTATTTCATCTCTACATCAGAAAAAAAAAAAAAAAAAAGGTAATTTAAAACAATTTTAAATTCCTTTTGACTGATAAGATAAATGAAAGTGCAAGTGTCTTTACATAAGAACAGCAAGCTGACCCTTTGGGGAATGGTTAACTTTCTCAATATAAGGTATTCAAAGCTCATTCCAAAGTGTTCATTTAGAATGCAGATATCAAAGATGATACAAATCTTCAAGAGAAAATTAAAACTTACCAGATGTTCTAATCCAGCTTTGATGTTTCCAGTTTCCCTAAAATAGAAGAATAAAAGTTCTAAATCATCATTAAACTCTTGTCTGCTCTAATTTGTTTATTTCAAAAAAAAATGTTTTTATAAGCCCTTATAAATGTTTCATCTACCTTTACTAATGATCATAATACTATTTTAAAGGATAAAACAATTTCCATCAGAAGAAAACAAATGATTTATATCAAATAGTATGACCTGTTCTGATTTTTCACATTCAATGGAGAAAAAGAACATTTTTTTTTTTTTTTTTTTTTGTCTTTTTTTGAGTCAGGGTCTCAGTATGCAGTTCAGGCTGGCCTTGAGCTCACTTTTGTAGCCCAGGCTGGTCTCGAACTCTCACCTATCCTCCTGCCTCAGCCTCCCAAGTGCTGGGATTACAGGCATGCGCCACCACGCCCGGCCTGAGAAAAAGAACATTGAATATAAAACTATTCACATAATAATAGACTCATTTAATAATTTCTTCATTAAAGGTTATAATTATCTTAAACATTATGAAAATATTCAAATTCCAAAATTCCATCAACTACCTAAATTTTAACATTGGCATTTTGATCTATTTACTATAGCGAATATCTACCAATTATATTTTTATAAAAGGAAAATGGCATAAAGAATATGTTTGTTAGTACACAGCTAAATCATTAAACCTAAAGAAACTAGTTCCTAACACTAATTTTACTAACATAGTACTAACTACAAATCAGAAGCTTTAATTGTTCTAACATTAAGAAACAAAATATCACCAATGAAAACACAAACTTCAAAAATCATATTTTAAATATTTAATTTCATGCTTTTCGTATAAAAGAAACTGCTGATAAAACTAAAAGCACAGTACCTGTACCAGTACCAAAAATAATTTAAATATAACAGAACATATGTGTGCTTATATACACATGTACATATACACAAATATACTGGCCCCCAGTTCTCAATCACTGATATTCTTTACTTATCTGCATGTGTATGTCTGTGTATGTCTTCCCTTTTCTGTTTTTAAAATCACAATGAGAAGCATATATGTACTATGGTTTGTAATTTCATTTTTCACTCTCTTTTGGCATTCACATTATATAATTGGTTACATTGCCACATGAAGGTATTTACTAGAAAATAATGTTACAATACAAGAAGAAGAAAAATACTCCTATTTAAAGTGTAAGCCCTTAATTCATTATTGCTTTGGACTAAACATTCATCAGGATATTTTGGAGTTTAGCAAGATTAATTATATGCTTTTTCGTATAAGTTAGCAGTAGGCTCCGAAACATCACACCATCATCATATAATCTTTTTTTTTTTTTTTTTTTTTCCTGCAGAACCAGGGATTAAACTCAGGACCCTGCACTTGCCAAGCAAGTGCTTATTCCACTGAGCTATCTCCCAGCTCTGCATCATACAATCTTAATTCTGCAAGACACTTATGAATGTACAAAGTGCTAAAAAAAGAGCTATTAAAAAAAAAAGCTTAATTTTAGGGTAATCATTAACAAACAAGCAAAAAACATATCCTACCGGCCAGACAGCTCAACAGACTAATGTGCCTGTGTGCCAGAGCGCAGCAGCTGGGTCCCACCCCAGAGATGCACTGAGATAGCAAATGAGACTGGGTATGGGGGTGCTATGAGTCTAATCTGTGTAGTGAGACCCTATAGACTCTGTACTAAATACATAAAAAAAATACCTTATTACTTTGCTGTGCTTCCAAATGATTCTTTAAATTTGAAAGTACTCAGAAAATATATATCTTTAATGGCACATCAGGGAGAAACTAGGCATTGTTCTTGGCATATTTTCTTTCCTGACCACCAAATGCTATCAACCCAATTTTATTTTATTTTTAAAATTTTTTATTTTTAGTTTTTTTTTTTCTTGTTTCAGAACCTTTGTTTGTTTATTCACTCATTTTTATGGCTGGCTCAGCCCACCCTGAGGACAGGGCTGGCGCAGCATGTGGTGCCGGGGATCAAACCGCAGTCCCTGAAGCCGCCCAAGCTTTCCCAAGCAGGCACTTTAGACCACTGAGCCATCCCGCTAGGCCCCTATCAACCCAGTTTTAGCAACTGACATCTTTAATTATTATTTTGGTCCAATAACTGTACTTCTCTATCTTCACAGCTAGGTAAGGTCGTTATCTTTTCTCATCTAAATTATTACAACAGCCTCGCTGTGGGTATCACTGCCTCCTGCCTTTTCTCATATCAAAGCATTTCCCATAAAAATCAAAACAAAACAAACAAAAAAACTTTTTCAAAATTTAACTTTAGTCAGGTCAATTCCTTTCTTAAAATCTGCAACATATTATGTACCTCACCCCAGTGTTCCTATTTTGTTTTCTTCTCAAAGTTACATCACATTGAAGTGACAGCAACAGCCATGACAAACTATTAATGTTTCATTCATGACTCCTACTTAAATTGTTCCATTTTCCCAAGACTTCTCTAATCCTCCTAATGACGTAACAAACATCTTTTAGCACTCAACCTAAATTGTATCTCAGTGGAGACACCAGGGATAGGATGATAGCTTGGTAGTCTCACGCGTAAGGAGAAAGTTCAATCCCTGGTACCCCACGCTGCAGCTGGAGGATCATCATGATTCTAAGCTGTGTAATCAGACCCTCTACCAAACAACTTTTAAAAATTTGAAATCGACACACCTCCCTTCCTCACAAATAAAGTAATAAATTCTTACCACGTTCCCATAATACCATAGGCATATCCTAATACAGAATTCAATGTACTTCATTATAACTGCCTACTTGCTTGCCCATAGATACCACTAAAATAAAAACTCCTTGAAGGCATGCAGGGCATCATTTTAATTTCTACATCCCAGTATCCACTTACAATGCCTGAATCAAGGTATGTGACTATTAAGTCTGACATCTGAACAATAATGAGACAAAGTTGGGTGAAGAGAAATTTCCCAGAAAAAAAAAAAAAAATTCAAACCTCAGACTGAAAAGGTACATAGGGTAGACTATAGGACAACTGAAATTTTACAGCAAAATAGTATTATATGGACATATAAAAATATTTAAACTATAAGAAAAATCTTAAAAACCTTCTGGAAAGTAAAAAGGAAATTCCTTCACAAAGGAAGAACAGGAGGGGCCACAATAGCACATGCTTATAATCCCAGCACACCAGGAAACAGAATTTGTAAAAAGTAATGTTGGAATGTTTTTCTCTGGGTGACTCTCCTTAGACAAACTATATAGTTCATTTATCTCTTTCCTCTGAGGTCCCATAATCTCCTTGATCAGAAAATTTGGGACACCTCTGAGTTATAGGATATTACAGCACAGGTTCTCTTATGTCCTGAGTCCTTACTGACCTTGAAGGGCTAGGGCCATAATATTGGCTATCCTCACGGCCCTTCTTTTTCTCCAATTTTTGGTTAACTTATATTCTCAACCCTCCAGCAGAAAAGCTTTGTGATACTATTACTCTACAACATAGGTAATTGAGCTTATCATCACTGGCTTTCTGAATATCAAACATGTTTTACTTAGCTTGGAATTGATATTTTCTGACAATCATTGATATTCTAATAACTCTCCATAGAATGTGATATAAGCAGTTACACAATTTTTATGCAGACATTTGGAAATTCAAAGATGTGCAAAATTGTAGCCTGTCAAGCCTATGGCATTTGGTCCAATCTCTTACTCTCAATTGATACTTTTTTTTTTTTTTTTTTTTTGTTAACCAACCATTTACTTGAGTGTGAGTATAACACTAACTGAGTTTACAGTGGGAGCAATTCACATCAAAAAGACGAGAATGACATGCATTCCAAGCATAGTTTTAGTGTTGCATGGTGCTATGATCAGAGTGATGAACCTTTTGAAGGTTCTTCGGACTAATATGTGCATGACTTTATTCCTGATATGTTTCCTCTTTTATCTGCTTCCAGTCACTTCGTTGTTTAATTCATAACACATTCAGCTGTGTTATGACCTTAAGTTTTTATTTCTTCTTTAGAGTTCTTATATTAGGGAGACTATATGATATTTACAGATGTAGATCTGGTTTATTTCACTAATGAGTATATGTTCAATATACATCCATTTATATATGAAGTCTTCCAACTTATCATTATTTATAGCTGAGTAAGTAATATTCCATAGAAAGCAAACTGGTCAAGCAACGGCCATGACTCATCCTGAAGGCTGACACTGACAACAGTTCTACAAAGCACCGTACCTGCCTGGTTCCAAAGTTAATCCTGAGGGGATTTGACCTTGGAAGATACAAAAAAATGAATGTTTTGTTATATAGGTCTTGCTTTAACTTGCCCTCGATTACTTAGCGGAAAAGCTTAATTATAAGGCATGAAACGCAGAGCTAGATTGGTGTGATGAGCTGCAGGAGGCTTGGATCAATAGCCTCCAACGTTGCCAGTTTTACTGGAGGTGCACTGCAATTGTGGAACACTGGACTGTGTATTCATCTGCTTCCTTTTAGTCCAAGAGAAGAATTTTTTTTTCTTTCCTTACCAGTATCAATTGGAAGGTTTGTCATGCCTACACCCAGTGCTCTGTATAACTATTGTGAGGACAATATGCAGTGTGTCAACTGTTAAAAAAAAATTAATGTTTATAGAAAGTGTTAATGTTTGTTTTGATCAATCTTATATACCCATATCTATTAATCTAAACTGATCTGATGATGAAAGTATGTGATATAACCATTGTTAAATTTTTCTGGTTTTGAAATTCTGTACTATATGTACTCTTACTTGTAACTGTTTTTCTATCTTTGTTTCTGTTAGTTTTAGTCTTTAAAATAAAATTTTAAAAATAAAAAAAAATTTACAAAGTAATGCTGGGTGCAAGAAGACAATGGAGCAGTAAGAATTCTCAAGGTCAGGCATTAAATGAATAGAATCTGTAACTTACATACAAATAACAAATAAATCCTCAGCACAGAAGGAACCAGAAGCTTCATCATACAAAAACATTATTTTGAAGTCTTTTTTTTTTTTTTGTCTTTTTGAGACAGGGTCTTGCTATGCAGTTCACGCTGGCCTTGAGCTCACTTTTATAACCCAGGCTGGTCTTGAACTTGCCCCAATCCTCCTGCTTCAGCCTCCCAAGTGCTGGGATTACAGGCGTGTACCACCACGCCCTGCTCAAAAACATTATTTCAAGAACACCTTATGGGCAATGTAAAACAGTAAAAGAAATTATGAAAGAAAAACAAGATAAAGTATGTAAGATTTTGCTTAGAATTTAAAATTGTTCTAATCTGAACAATCAACCCTAACAAGAAAACTAAGGAAATTTTACCTGTGAACATTTAGGATTAAAATGCTTAAGAACATTTTCAGATGGGGAGAGGGGTAGGCATCCAGTTTTATGTGTTCTTTACAAGAAACACATAAATTGAATGATTGAGAAAGGTTTATGAAAAGTAGATAGAGAAAAGATAAAAACAAAACAAAAAATAGTGAGGCAAATGTAAACGTATAAAAGGCTAGAGTGGCAACTTTAATGACAAAACATATTTATGCCCTCAACCCTCTCCACATATATATGTGAAAATACATTTTAACATATAAGAAAAAAAGATGTTATATTCTAATGAAAGACACTTGATTAAGTAGTTTTTGTTTACACCCATAAGGTTTGCATATACATGAATCTTAACACTATAATTTTGGGACACCAAAGTTTGACCAAGTTTTCCCCAAAAATCTGCTTAATTTATTTTTACTTTGGGCAAAATCAGACATTAGTGTCTTTAAAACAACATAAATAAAGTACCAAGAGTACATACAGGTAACACAAGATAGCACTATATGATATATAACACTGGTTCCGAAAGCACAGTACAGAAATTAGAACTTAAGCAGTGCTGCTAAATAGTTGTGTCAGCTTGGAGAATCATCCAACTTCCCTGCACTTCAGATTGCACACCTCTGATGTGAGGGTTATGCACTTGCCACACCTAACATGTAAGATTATTGTAAAACAGTAAGCTACATGTGATACATAAAGGTCTATTCTACACTGTAAAGTGCTATGGAAATGTTATGGGTGACATTTAAATATAAAAGTTGTAAAAACGATTCCAAAAGTGTTAATTTTTTTTTTTTTTTTAAACAGAAAGAAGATCTAAGAGACTGATAGAGAGATTTTACAACAAATGGCATAAAAACCTGTCCTCTTTAGTGGTCTGTCTCTTGGGTTGTCCTTGTCATGACTTCATCAATATTTGTGCAACTCCTTTTGCCCTGTGCTGAAAGCAGACTTAATTCAATTATAGGTCTCAAAACTGATAAAATGGTCCTGAAGTGGAGAATGGGAAGAGATTATTGGCAAATGAATAAAGATTTGTATCGAACCAACACACAGGAGTACAGCAGGTCTTTTTTTAATCATTCCCTGTCTTAAATCTTCTGGGAACCATGAGTTTCCCTTCCCCTCATGCAGCACATTGATTTCTGAATTAGACTGCAATATTAAATAATTAATATACTTGCCATGATTGATGTTCTGCATTAGTTGAATATTAGGTTATCAATCAAAATCCACTTGGTTTAATGTAATAATATTGAAAAAGTGTCATGGGTTGTTCATCCAATTTGTAGTTGAGACAGCACAGATAGTAATGCTGGCATAACACAAGGCTCTAACACAGGAAATGCAGTGGTTCAACAATGTATGAGACAGATATTTTCAAACTAACGAGGATAAGGCCAAGGTTGTCCAAAGACAGCTAGGTGCTGCATGGCATCTGACAGTCTCAGTCTTAGGAGAGACTATGCATCAATCATGTTATGGCAAGCAAGAAAAAACTTAAAATATGATTATTTTAATCTAAAGAAAGTCTATTATTTCACACACACACACACACACACACACACACACACACACACACACTTGAAGTCCAGAAACTTTTCCTGTAACAAAGCTTATATTTCTTTATGACATTTCTTACCAAAAATGACTTTTTAAGAGTCTAGACTTTCTAGGAAGGAAATAGTATTTCTATTTTCTTTTTGTTTTAAATATAAGAAGAATATCATGCAAAAATTATCATACAGGTTTTCTATTAGCATAAGTTCAAGGTCAAAATTTTGTAAGTAGTAATTGGTAAAATCAAATACTATTGTAAAATGCAGACTTGAAAACCATCATTCCAAAGCACAGTAACATAAAAATATAGGTTTGGAACCATCTGTAATGTGTCTTTCTATCAATTGAAAAGTGATGAGAATTCTAAACAAATGTGATTAATAGAAACTAAGAATTCTGGAAAAATCTTTGGATCGTAGTGTTGATATTCTGCATCATTTTGACTGAGTTAAGTTTTTAATTAGATAATTGATTGTATTTGCTTTGCTTGCCTACCTCACCTACACCTTACCTTCTAAAAATGTAAGTGTATATGTGCTTGTATTAGGATCTACATAGTATTCATTTTGGATGCTAGCCATTTGTAAGGATCAAGTCATCACAATTAAAAGATTTCTTTAATTCCCTTGGTTTTGATGGTGGCAATCCCATTTTTCTTCAACATGCTGCATACAAGCCAGTCAATATACAAGTGTATAAATAATAATTGTCTCTCAGTAAAAGTAATTTTTCTAATCTTTCCCTAATATATCAATCAAAAATCTAATGTTTATTTACAAAAGTGATATCTATTAAGGTAATGATTTAAAAATATCCTAAAGAAAAGTGACCTTTTTCAGTAATCAGAGTGAACTTAATAAGTATAAATCAAAATGATTTCAAAGAGCCTCAAAGTTCAATGAATATTTTGTTATAAAATACTCATAAATCACAATGTATATAATTAGTTGAAATAGCATTATAGTACCATTTCACTGACAAACTCTTTAACAAGTAAAAGATTAAATGTACTTACAGTCAGTAATGTATGTATATATTATCCCATGTAAAATGTACATGCACATATATATATATATATGCTATAAAGTCAAGCTGGGCGTGGTGGCTCACGCCTGTAATCCCAGCACTTGGGAGGCTGAGGCAGGAGGATTGGTGCTAGTTCGAGACCAGCCTAGGCTACAAAAGTGAGCTCAAGGCCAATCTCAACTGCATAGCGAGACCCTGTCTCAAAAAGACAAAAAAAAATAATAATAATAAAAAATAAAGTCATTCATAAATAATAAAAATTTTAAGCTTTTTGTCATGAACTATCATTACTATTATTAAAGGTTATACTTTTAAAAAGATAATGCAAAACTAAATAATTTTAACTCTTTTCTCTATCAGCTAATTTTCAATTATACTTTTATAAGGTTTGACCTACATGAGCATCTTTACATGGTGCTATTAAAGTTCATAAAAGTGCCCTGCCCCCAGGGCATGCTGAGCTGGCAATTGAGACTGGGCATGGTGGTGTGTGCTCTTGGGAGGCTGTAAACAGGCAGATCACTACAAGTCCAATTTAGTAGTGAGATTCTGAAAATGCTGTAGACCCTCTCCTCCCCCCAAAAAAGTTTATAAAAGTCTTGGGGATATGAATTACAAAAATGTGAACATCTTTCATCTCAAACAAGAACTAGTAAATTGCACATATTAATAAAGTTTATATAAAGGTTATGAATGAAAAGTTTGACAATATACAAATCTAAGAAAAACCTGGGTTCAAATTTCAGCTTTACTATTTACTGAACTTATGGTCATTGTTAAGTTATGTATAATATCTAATTTTCTCCCCTGAAATCCAAATTGATTAAAAAGATAATCATCATATATGTAATATAGAAGTTACTCAAAATACAGAAGTGTCATACTAGTAACAATGTGATAAACTAATAATCTATGGACTATGTACTTCTTTCAAACTAAGAAATATTTTCATAGAAGTTTTAGTTCTTTTAGTCATTTTGAAATATATTCCAACCATGAAACTTAGTAATAAAAATCAGGCTCATTTTTAGACATCAGACATATAGAGAAAGCTCATACCAGTGGCTAGCATCCAAAAAGAATATTATGTAGATCCTAATACAAGCACACATACACTGATATTTTTAGAAGATAAGGTGTAGGGGAAGTGGGCAACCAAAGCAAATACAATCAATTATCTAATTAAAAACTTTCTAAACTCGCCAGGCATGGTGGCGCATGCCTGTAATCCCAGCACTTGGGAGGCTGAGGCAGGAGGATCAGTGTGAGTTCAAGACCAGCCTGGCTATAAAAGTGAGTTCAAGTCCAGCCTGAACTGCATAGTGAGACCCTGCCTCAAAAAGATAAACAAAACAAAACAAAAACTTTCTTAACTTAGAAAGATGCAAAATATCAGCACTAAGATCCCGAGATTTCTCCAAAATTCTTCGTTTCTATTATCACATTTGCTTAGAATTCTCATCATTTTTCAATTGATAGAAAGATGTATTGCAAATGTTTCCAAACATACATTTCTATGTTACTGTGCTTCAGAGTGATAGTTTTCAGGTATGCATTTTATATTAGTATTTGATTTTACCAACTATTCTAAAATTTTGCTCTAGAACTTACAAATCATTTACATAGAGAAGTGAGGCATGATTACTAAACTTTAAGTGCACCATGATCTTTCAGTTATTTTTACCAACAATTATTACTGAACACCTATGTCAAAATAAGTTTAAATAAACAAAAACAACTGTAGACTTAGGATACAGTGAGTTTATTCCAAAGGGAAGCTGAACAATTAGGTTGGTATGGATCAAGTAAGCCACTTACTTAGTGGAAGTCACAGGAAGACTCCTTGGAGGAAAGAGAAGAGATGTCAGTATTTCTAAAGTCATATTCTACATAACAGCTTCAAACACAAAGGAAAACTAGTAGATTTTCTTATTAGTAGATTTTATCCAAAAGAATGGACAGAAGAAGTTCTTCAAACATGATACTGGAATAGGAAGAAATTTGGAATTTTGAACTGCAGGAAGCAGGGTAGAAATATTCACTGAGTATCTATATGCTAAAGTAGAAACTGCAACAATAACAATATAATTAAATATCAACAGAAAATGGCAAAAAAAAAAATACTAGGATATTACACCTATGCTAAAAATGGTAGATGCATACAGTGTTTTTGTCAAATGAAGGCAAATGAAATAGTTAATGCTCAACCCAAAAAGAAAAAAATGCATGTGACATACAGTACCTAATTTATTTCCCACATGTAAGACATTCATAACCAATGATAACCTTTTTTTCCCGTTGAGAATAGATACAATTCAACATCTTTCTCAACATACAACTCTAAGGAGGCATGGCCAGTCATGTGGAATTAGCAAGTATGGTATAAGCCATTTACCAACCCCAGCTTCAAATCTGCTCTTGACCTAGTTCAAGAGAAGTTCATAAGAGGAAAAACTGCCACATGTGTTAGAGTGGTTAGGACAGATTTCAAAGAGAAAGTAATTGAAGCTGGATCCTGAAGGACTGATGTACTTGGGTAGACTGAGTACACACAAAAAGGAGGTAAGAGCTTCAGTGTAAAAGTCTAACATGACATGACATAGATTAAGTATGGCAAGAAAGCTCCTTGGAGAAAATGCATAAAGAGGTCATATAACTTTAACTCTTTAATTTAAAATAATTCTTACTATGTAAGTATTCAGGTCCATGACATACAGTTGTACACATTATCTATCATGAAAAAAAAAAAAAATCAGAAAAGAAAAAAACCTCAAGGGAAAGGGAAGTTAAATACTATCTTCCTGGTCAACCAGTGCATCCTGGTATGGTGCTATAAACAGGAAGAAACACCTTTTCCTAATAGGCAAAGGTGCCACATGGGCTAGCAGTAACCTTACAAATAATAAATACTTATTGTAGAAAAATTCAACATCACATCTGGTTCTGATGAAGAAAATAAAAGTCACCTGAAATCACACCAATCACAGATAATAGTTTCAATATGTTCTAACTCCAGACATTCTGCTGCATACCATGAATATAATTATTTTTAACTTAAACAAATCAGATTATCATTGATTTGTTATGTGGCTTAAACTTTTTATTACTTAATTATACATATAGCTCCTCAAGAGTCAATAAATACACTCCTGTAATATTTTTAATGTTTATATAGTGTTTGGCCACATATGTAATAAGTTACCCCTTATTGTCAAACATCTGGGTTACTTGAAACTCAAATGGAGCATAAGAAAAGCAAAACTGATCATTATAGTTAAAAATTATTTATCAATGTATGTAATTATATTTTACTTGGAGGACTGGAATAAAATAACTTTTACAAGATGAAATTAACCAATATAGCTCATCTTTGTTACTTAAGTAATATGTTAATATATTCATTATATTTATGTGGATTTTATTTGAATTATACTTGCAATTATAACTAATTTAAATATAATTTCTAATATTAAAATAGTATAGAACTATGTCCCAACAACTTCATAATAGCAGTAACTGCCAACCTATAAGGCAGTCAATAATCCCTAATAAGTCATATGTGTAAAAACATTCTGTTTTCACCTGCTGAAATTGAGAGAAAATGTGATACATGTCATTTCAAAACTTTTAATAACTCAGAGATTGATTATCCTATTACTTATTAAAGTTACTAAATGTTTTTCTCATTTGTTGTGCTCCTATTTACCCACAGTGAAACTTTATTTTTTTTTGTTTCAATTTTTTTATTGTTTAAATTTAACAATGGTTATATTACATATTTTCATCATCAGATCAGTTTAGATTAATACATATAGGTATATAAGATTGACCAAACAATTTAACATTAACCTTTCTAAATCCACATTACTTTTTTTTTTTT
>PVJA010004649.1:56185-84571 GCA_004027025.1 Myocastor coypus | reverse complement strand
GGTAGAGGGATAACACAAGCATTTCCTGTAAGGCCTTTAGGTAAATATTCTGTTATAATTTTCAGTAAGACAATATGATTGGTTGAAATATGATCTCAATTTCAGAAGCAAAATAAAACATAATTGAATACATCTTACTACAAAGCACACTAAAAATCAATCTTTCTTACGTTAAAGTACAACACAATTATCACAGCAGGAAATCTAAATGTAAGGAAAATTCAAATTACTGCCTATATATCTTCTGGAAAGTACATGGAGATTAATTTAAGAATTATTGATAATGGTGTATGATTTCTTGCAAAGTATCTCTGTATGTTTCCTCAAACCTAGTAGGAGAAAAAAATTAATGAAATTAATTTCCAATTACTCTTGTTACAAATCACCATGAAATAATTGTCTTGAGCTAACATGAATTTATCATTTCATTATAGTTCTGCATCCGAAATAAAAAGTCCTTTTTTACTTGGCTAAAATCATTGTAAGGGTAATTCATACTCCAGCATGCCTCGCTGTGTCTGTAGGGAAGAATCTATGACCAGCATTTAGAAGTTGCCCCCGTTCCCTGCCCTCTGGTTCTGATTCACTCTGTAGCATTTCACACAAGTGGATTTTCACATCTCAATCTAACCTCAGAAGTTGTATCTGTCAGGGGCTGGGGAATGAGCTCAGTAGAATTAAAAAAAAGTTGTGTCTGTTAATTTTCACTTCAGAAATGGGATTAATGTAATATATGTAGATACGAAGGGTCTAGACGGCAGAGTCAGGTGTGAAACGTGCAGAAGGGCGGTCTGCACTGGGGCTCTGAAGGACGCATTCAAAGATCAAATCCCTAGAGCTCACTGCAGTGTGTTGTGTGAGTCCATGTCAGGAGGCAGAAGGGCCTATGCTAGAAGGCTGCAGACATTGAGTTGAAACCTAGGAGACACCACGAAAAGTGCCTGAGAAGAATGTAGCTCCTTAGAAGAAACAGAAGGGAGCCACCACTCTTTATTTTGTATTCCACCCAGAGTACAAGCCACTTGGTTAGTGCCACTGACACCCAGGCTGAGTCTTCTGTCTTCAGTAAGTCCCTTCAGTCTTATCAAGAATTATTCTAATCCAAGTCAGTTGGGCATTTCTTATTCAAATTGGCACACTGGATTAATAATCATAGAAGCCATGTGAGAGTACTAGAGAAAGTTGGATGCCCATAGTAATACCTCTATAGACTAAACTTACAACTGCAAAATTCTTTTTGCTCTATAATTTGTAAATAAATTCTGTGATTTATGGACTAGGCTCCTTTTGGTCTGAATTGTATTTGCTGAAAACAATGGATGCATTCAGAACAATATAACTCTGTGTACATCAGAAAAGATAATTTGAAGATAATCTATTTATATTTTAAATAAGTAAATCTGTTTCTTCTTTGATGTCTCTAGCCTAAATCCTTTCTAAACTGGAATTTGGAAGTGTACAGGTGACAAGGTGTCTATGCTGGGTAGCTGGCTTTCTCTCACAAAGACATCCTCACTTTAAGGACAAATTCCTAAGGCAAGGCATCCTTTTTTCTGAAGTGAAAAATTAACAAATGTTTTAAGCATACATTTTTGCATGCGCAGGAAGAAGTAACATATGGCTGTTTGGAACCTTATATTGGGAGGAGACTGTCTTACCCTACTTCTTTGACCATTATGCAATAAAGTCACATTCTATTGGCAGGTGTAATGCAATTATTTACAATAATTATTATTACAATAGTTATGACACTGCTGGAGCTATCAAACTTGCTATAGAAATTTGTCTTGAGTAAAGTATACATTCTACATTATTTCTCACTACCTTAAAATGAGATTATATAAATTTTAAAAACACTTTAGAAACCCAAACTTAATGGAAGCTGTCAGAGATTCCCATTACAGAATCATATTTCACATTTCAAAAAGGCATAAGATGTTCAATGGGGGCATGTGCATTTGTGCACGGGTATAACTTCCACCTGACAAGGTCGCATGCACAGTTACCTCTAATAATACAATACACCATGGTGTCAGTGTCGTTCGTCTAATTAGACCAAAAAAGCTGAAACAAGTGTTATTTGCAGATCTGAGGAGTCAGAGGCAGATTATTTTAACTAAGAAGAAGTATCAGTGAGACTAAGTTGCAGAACTTCATTTACAGAACTCATACTGAAATGGTCAAAGATAACGTAACATAGCACCATAAAAATCTGAAATAAAATTTCTTCAAAGACTTAGAATATCAGCAATTACATGAACTCAAAACTGAAATTTTATGATGTCGTGGTTTACATCTAGATGCTCATCTGAAATCTCATGCACTCATGGGGCAGGGGGTGCTTTTCCAGCGAGTGAATCATGGGTATGTGATGCTGGATTATGACTCTGTGATCACTGGATTATTGCGTGATTGGGGTTAGTGTAGGTCTGGATGTAGACAGTGGACTTTCTGGAGAAAGAATGGCCACCCTGACATGGTTGACTCTAACCAATAAGCTGATATCCTGGATAGTTCAAAAGAGAAAGAAGGATGTAGTCTTTCTGTTTGCTGGCTGCCATATCATGGACTTTTTGTTCCCTGCCTTTTCATCCCACTGTGCCACCATGCCTTGGAGACAGCAGACTACAGCCTGAAATGTATATTAAAGGGTGAATGAAAGTAAGCTTTTCTTTCTTTAAATTCTGGGTATTAAACATCATGTATCATTATCAAGAAAGTAAGGATACTTTTTCAAAAAAAATTACACAGCTATATAGATTCAGTCTTGTGTAGCTAATTGAAGTGCTATAGTACCAGGCAGAATACTAAAACATCCAACCAAATTCACAAATTTTAATAGAACATCTCTAAAGCAAAAAGGCACTTCAAATAGAGATTGCACAACCACTAAAATAATTTAAAGCATAGTTTGATATTATTACATTATTTCAAAAGAAATATTCTTAGAAAAAAGATACAAAAATTGCAGGCAAGGTTGATAGATAAACTCAGATGGCAATATGTTTAAGGTAGTAATGTAATAAGATCTATAAACAGTGGATAAAAATATGTAATTGTTTTATTCAGTAGATGCATTTTCATACATATGTATTTATAAATAATTTTGTGGTAAAATTCAAGATATTATTTAATTTTCATTGAGTGTATGAACCATGTGACATATTTTCTTTATATTTTCAACACTTATTCAAATATTCAGTAGTATAATCAGTTTGAGTTTTAGAATTCTACAAGGTTTGGAGGTGAAGTCATTGGCTCACTTTCAAATTTATCGATACATTAAAGAAAAGACAGAGTAGAGGTGATTGATTAGCTACATTGTAAAATGGCACAGTACCACTGACTTATAACAATAAGAATTTATTAGTGCCCATGCATATTGCTTGGTTGAAAATCAGCTCTGAATTACCTGATGTGGGATAGACTTTTATGAGATGATTGCATTGCCTTGGGCCCACCTTTCTTCTCTTCCAGAACTAGGCTTATTTTTCTTCTCTCTCTCTCTCTCTCTCTCTCTATCTCTGATTATAGTGACAAATGGAAGCAATTCAAACATGGTTTATGTTCCTTTTACACTTAAAAGCATATTATAGTATTAATAAGGAAGGAAGGAAGAATCTTGTGGTAGTATAGTAAGACTGTGTTTAATTTTTTTTTTTTTTCAAGACGGGGGTTTGAACTCATGACCTTGCACTTGCCAGGCAGACATTTGTGCCATGAAGCTATCTCCCCAGCCCCTGTGTTTAAATTTTTTTTTTTGGTGGGACCAGGGTTCGAACTCACGACCTTGCACTTGTCCAGCAGGCACTTGTGCCTCGGAGCTATCTTCCCTGTATTTAAATTTTTGACAAATTATCAACACTTTTTTTCCAGAGCAGCATCCCGTTTGAAAAATCCTACATCTGAATCACATTAGTGTTCAAAAATTCCTACAACCATGACAATAGTTGCTATTATCTAGATTTTTTTACTACGGCCGTGAGGAAGAATTCAATAGTAAAACAGTAAATCCCATCGTGGTTTTTCTTATTGTGAAATTTTGATTGTTAAATCAATATCTTTTTATGTTATATATTCATTCAAATGTTCTACTTCTTCTTAAATCAGTTGTGACAATCTGTGTCCTAGGAATTTGTTCTGTTATCTAACTTGTTCAATCTACTGGCAAACAATTGTCAATTGTAGTTCTTCATAAATTCTATGTTAAATTAGATTAAATGTTATCTATCCATAATAATATCTGTAGTTTGAAATGTCTAATCCACTTTTTCTGGTTAGTCTATTGAAAGTCATAGCATCTTATACTTGAAAAGAAGCAGCTTCATTTTTTTTTTTCAGGTTTTCCATTTCATTTAATAGATTCTTTACCTTTTGCTGCGTCAATTTATATCTTTCAGATATTATCAACTCTTTCAGGTTTTATGAAATTATTTAAAATAGCATGAATTTACTTCGTATGATCCAAAAAATTTCTTATTTTCTTAATTTTGGTATACCTTACAATAAAAATCATAAATAAAAACATAGTCAACACATGGGAGAGGCATCCTCTACTGTCACATGCAATCCAAGAGTAGATACCATCAAGTGAATTTTTAAATTATGTAGTGCTTATGACTCACAAAATTTTACAGAGATTGCTTATATTTTGTGATTTACAATGTTGTATTAAATTAACAAAACAAAATATTGGCCAATTTTAGTTTTTCCAAGTAAATTATATTGCTTCATCACTTGAGCAGCAAATGACTAGATTTTTAACTTAGATGTTTTTCAGCAGATACCAGGTTGCTGTTTGATTAAGCAAATCTAACAAAATATAACAAATAAGCAAATCTAACAGTGAGGTTGCCTTTTGTTTTTGATGCTTTTGTAATTGAAAGAAATTCTAAAAATGATTTCTGAAAGTAATATGAAATTAATATGTAAAGGGCTGGTAAGATGGCTCAGCAGTCTAAAGTGCCTGCTTAGACAAGCTTAGTCAACTACAGGGACCGTGGTTCAACTGGGCACCACATGCTGATCCAGCCCCACCCCCAGATATACTGAGCTGGCCATTATATAGATAGATAGATAGATAGATAGGTAGATAGATAGATAGATAGATAGATAGATAGATAGATAGATAGATGTAATTGGCATAAGAATCTTTTCCACGCAAGCTCTGAAGTGTATATTGTAACCAGAGAGTTGCACATCTTTTCTTTCCCATATATTGTCAGACTTCTTTAGACTCAGAGAGAGAAAAAGCAACCTCTCACTATTTCCACTTCACTTTGGTTTTGAAATTTAGAAAAATCATTTAGAAAGGTCATGTCTTTATAAAACTATTTAGTCCTCTGCACACACTGCTTGACTTCTGTTGGTGCTCAATTCAAGAAACAATAGAGATAATTTAATTTTCTTTTAAATGTATTTATTACAGGGTCTACCAGGTCTCATTACATAGATTGGACTCAATGATCCACCTATTTTCAGCCTGCCAAGCACTGGGATTACCGTTGCATGCCACCAGGCCCAGTCTCAATCACTATTTCAGTGCACCCCAAAGAGTGGGGACAGCACTGCACACTGGGGATTGAACTCAGGCCACTACACTCAGCCTCAGCAGGCGCTCTAGTCCACTGAGCTATCCTATCAGACCTGAGATCCTTTAATTTTGCACAGATATAACTATATTTGTGATATACAAACTAAAACATCAAATTTTTTCTGGCCAATAACTTTAATTATTCTTTATATTGATGATGGAGCAAATATATAGATAAGGAAAAGTAATATTCATTTAAATGTTGTGAGTTACTTTGTAGTTAAAAAAATAAAGTCTAAAAAGTCACTTTAACATATTAAAATATTTATAAAAATACATAGTTATTACTAAAATCACAGTGAATTCCTTGTCTTGAAGTGGGATTAAGTAGGCTGCCAATGGGTCCTGGTTACAATGTTACATTTCCACACAGCCGGGCGTGGTGGCGCACGCCTGTAATCCCAGCACTCGGGAGGCTGAGGCAGGAGGATCAGTGCGAGTTCGAGACCAACCTGGGCTACAAAAGTGAGCTCAAGGCCAGCCTCAACTGCACAGTGAGACCCTGACTCAAAAAGACAAAGAAAAAAAAAAAAAAAAGAAAAAGAAACAATGTTACATTTCCTAGGGAAACAGTGAGTTTGTTGGGATATATAAAAATGGAACACATAAAAACAGTAATATTTTCAGTAGATTCATGGCTTGATAAAATAGCAAAAAATAAAAAGTTTTTCAAACTGGAAAAAGTTAATGATTTATGGTATAAGACTTTTTAATTATTTTGAAAAAGCATAAAATCTTAAACAACATTAGAAATGAGTCAAAATGATAGGAATCCAACAATGGTTGTTATACTGCAGGTTGTTGCCTACAAATTAGTTGTTCAGATTACCAGGTGTAAACATGCATAATTAGTCAGAAATATCATATAAAAATTGGGGAGAGAAAATATTAAACATTGACTTCTCATTTCATTATCAGCAGTAAAATTATTCAAACTAACTTGTGTGTTTATATATACATTATTTCCCTTCTTTGCTTTTTCTTTCTCTCACTCCAGGTGTTCCCTCTGAGGACTTTCTTTCTCTTCTATAGTATCTATTGTACCTTATGGATTTTATTTGCTCTTTCAGGTTCTTATACTAGGGAGACAATATGATGTTCATACATGTGCTCTGATTTATTTCACTCATGAGTACGGTCACTTGTCGCATCCTCCATTTATCCATAAAAGCTTTGAGTTTATCATTTTGTACCTGTATGATACTCCATTGTGTAAAAAATGCAAAATATCTTCTTTACCCATTCCACAGTTGATGGGCATTGGGGTCGCTTCCAAGGTTTAGCTATGACACATTGCACTCCTATAAAAATAGTTATTCCTATATCACTGTGGTAGGAAATTTTCAGTTCTCCAGGAAAAGTACTGAGGAGGGGAATAGCTGGATTGTACGGGACTTCCAATCTTAATTTGAAAGCTATAATTAGACCCATGTCTATTACTATGCAGTAAATGAAAGTCAAAAATGGTTGGAAATATCTAAATATTAAAGTAGAGCAGGCATGAGGGCTAAGCAGACTAAGCACCTGCTTAGCCAATTGCAGTGACCCAGGTTTGATCCCTATCATTGCATGCTACTCTGGCCTCAACCCCAGGTACACAGAGATGTCCACTGAGGCCAAGTGTGGTGGTGCATGTCTATAACCCCAGAGTGAGGAAGGCTGAAAATAGGTTGATCTCTAGGAGCTCAAGCTGCTTAGGTCGGCCATGTACTAAACACATAAATCATAGACAAAAAAAAAAAAAAAAAAAAAAAAAAAAAAAAAAAAAAAAAAAAAAAAAAAAAAAAAAAAAAAAAAAAAAAAAAAAAAAAAAAAAAAAAAAAAAAAAAAAAAAAAAAAAAAAAAAAAAAAAAAAAGCATCATTAAATAGACTGGAAGAGAAGGTAGGTAGAAATCTTGAATATACTGGAATAGCCAAAGAGTTCACGAACAAAACTGAAACATTTCAAAGAATCAGTCTTACTTCTGTTTACTTTAATACCTAAAACATTACTGGTTATAACTCAAATGATGACTATACAGTAACATTTTATGTATAAGCGGTGATTACTTCAGGTACAAATACGGGTATCTTTTTGGGATAAGAATCCAAACTATACTACCTATTAATTTAAAGCGAATATTTTTACATTAAAAATATAATAAAATTTTATGAACCATTTCACCATGTTAATGTCTTAAAATTTGGACAAAATGCCTCAGATTAATCAATTCAGAAAGGGAGAGCTTTATGCTTCCTGTGGCTCAGAAGTTTATGAGTAGGGTTACTCATTCTGCTGCTTTTGTTCTTGGGGTGGAGCACCATGGCGAGGAACAAGATCCTTGAAAGGAGCACAAGGCACAAGAGGTCGCTCATGTGGGCAGGGAGCAGAGAGAAAGTGCCCATGGGGGGCTGCATAGCCCAACAGTTGCAGATCCCGCATGTGCCAGCTCCTTCCATTCAATCATGGAATGAGTGCCTCTCAGAGGCACTCGGGAAGTCCACAGGAGAGGCCTAAGTGGATAGCACTGAGATTTTAGTGGCATTTGCCGTCCAAGTCCTGAAATTAATGTACACGTGTTATTTTCTGGCACTTTGATTGCATTGTTAGTGCCTTTTGATACAAGATATTCAATTCGATTTGTGTAGGTAAGACAAAAATATCTATCGTTCAGTCACTGATTCTAGTCTTAATAACTTGGAATTTTTGTTTTAGCTAAGCTTTTATTGCATTGTGAATCTTTTTTCCTCTGTTCTTTTCTTTCTTTCTTTTTTTTTTTTTTTAATTTGTCTTTTTGAGACAGAGGCTCATTATGCAGATCAGATTGGCCTTGAGCTCACTTTTGTAGCTCAGGTTGGTCTCCAACTTGCACCGATCCTTCTACCTCAGCCTCCCAAATGCTGGGATGTGTCCCACCATGTGCCACTGCGTTGTTACTCTTTTTTTATTATTATTATTTTTTTTTTCTTGTTTCAGAACTTTTGTTGTTTATTCACTCATTTTTATGGCCGGCTCAGCCCGCCCCAAGGGCAGGGCTGGCACAGCATGTGATGCCGGAGATCAAACTGCGGTCTCTGAAGCTGCCCAAGCTTGCCCAAGCAGGCGCTTTAGACCACTGAGCCAACCCGCCGGGCCCTGTTACTCTTTATAAATAGATAATCAAACTCAGGAGCCCACACTTGCCAGTGGTTGTACAACTGAACTATATCCCCAGCTTCATAATTAAAAAATAAATCTTCAGTTTGTGGTTATAATATCACAGGTAAAGTTAATAATTTTTAAATGCTCTAACAGTTAAGTAACATTTGTATGCTTGCTTGTATTATTTTCTCATTGAAAACAAAAGAGATTTTTGAGATTGAAGACACTAATGTATTCTTACTACTGTTTATTCCAAATTCTTCCTTGCAGTCTTTAGTTCTAGATTTACCTTTTACATTTTATCTTCCACATCAGTCAATTTTTCTTTCATCTTTGATCTTTCAACATTCTTTCTTTTGGGAATGTTAAATATTTTCTTTCAAGTTATCTTCCAGTTTGATAATGTTTTAACTCTTTTTAGATTTCCCTTTCATACTTTTTTTAATTTTTGAAAATCTTATTTCTTTATTTATTTGTTTATTTATTTATTTGACACAGGATCTTGCTACACAGCTCAGGCATGTAGTGATCTTCCTTTCTCAGTCTCATCTGCACTGGGATTGTAGACATACAACACCATGCCTGGATTCAGGACCGTGGTACTTGGTATCAAATCCAGATCCTTACATTTGCAAGGCAGGTCCTTCAGCCTCTGAGCTAACTCCTCAGACCTGTGTGTTATTTTTAATCATTAATATTTATTGTATTTATTAATACAATATTTCGCTGCACAACTCAGACTCCTAGTAATCTTCCTGTCTCAATATCCCAACTGCTGTGATTATAGGCAAATCATTCATACTTCAAACTATCTAATTTTTTAAATTGGTGACTCATTCTTCATATTGACAGTCCCATCTTTATTGCTTCACTCTGCATCATCAATATTAATTTGAGGATTGGGGGACATAGCTCGGTGACATAAGTGCCCGCCTGGCAAGTGCAAAGTCCCAATTTTGATCCTAGTACTGTAAAAAAATAGATGAATAAAAATAATAAACTTTTAGGGCTGGGAGATAGCTTAGTAGAATAAGTGCCTGCCTGGCCAGTGCAGGGTCCTGAGTTTAATCTCCAATAACACACACACATACACACACACACACACACACACACACACACACGAAAAAAGAAAAAAAATGATATTCTGTTTTTTTTCAATATCTGATTATTTTATACTGATGATGCAAATTGTCGTCCCACATGGCCTGTTATGTAGTACTGTGCTGCTTCAACTGTCTTACTGTTGTCTGAGTATTAGTTATTTGTTCACCAAGGAATAAAAATACCTGATGTCCACAACTGTGAAGAGAGGAGTTTTTGAACCATTCTTTTGGAGGGTTCAGTCCATGGTTGGATAGCTGCAGGGCAGAAGTGGAAAGGCAGAATTGGCCTGGAAAGAAAGCTTCTTCACGTGTGACATCCAGGCAACAGTGCAGGAAGGGCTGCAGAAAGCACGATACGCCCTTCAACGGGCAGGTCCATGGAAGCCTGCTTCTAGCAAGCACTGCACTATGCCTAACAGCACTTCCAGTTACAACAGTGTCAATGAATACATCCGCTAATAAATACAGAATCACCATGCGTCTTCTGAAAGCCCTGCCTCTCAGCATGGGAAATTGGGAGTGCATTTTGGTCACAAGTTTCTCTGAGCTCACATATTTTTGGAACTGTACCCATTGGAATAATTCAATACTTGTTACAGAGGAATAGTAATTTAGACATTTTGGTTTATTTCTTTCTGATCATCAGAGACACTATTAACCTAGGACATTTCACAGTTAATTCTCAGAGATTTTTACTTTGCGTTATTTTATTGTGGTAAAAATTCTTAGCATGAAATATATCTTCTTAAATTTTAAGAGCGCAGTACACTTTTACTACTGAATGTATACATGACATTATATAAATATGTAGAGTAGTGGCAGTAAACCTTTAGACATTCAGGGACCCAACTGCAATCCAAGACCCACTTGTATATTGTAAGGTACTAAGACTGCAATCACATCTGCATATTAAGATTTTAATTTAGAAAAAAAATCTGGTATTGGATTCTCAGGGCAATTTCACTCACATAGCCACAGAGGGAGGGCACACCTGCCATAGATTGCCTACGACTGCAGAACACACTCATCTTGCTTTAGTCCAATTTTGCTCTCATCGATGAGTAACTATTATTCCTGCCTCTCAAACTCGGTGAAATATCATTTCACTTTTTGAATCCATGAATTGAACTGTTTTGCTCTATCTAAATGGAGTCATGAGGGCTGGCCAGATCAACATACCTGCTTAGGCAGGTGCTGGGTTCAGAGTTCAATCTCTGTGGTGCTGGCTCTGACCCCCCAGGGTGTACTGACTCTGAGATTGAGACTGGATATGGTGGTGCATTCCTGTAATCTCAGCACTTGGGAGACTGAAAACCAGTTCCAGTCCAATTTTTGTAGTGAGACCCTGATGACCCTGGACTAACTACATACATGAGAAAAGAAAAGCAAAGAAAAGAGAAAAAGAAGGGAAAAGAAAAGAGAATAGAAAAGGAAGCATACATTGGGATGCTGTGAATAGCTAACATCAATTTACATGCTTTCTTGAGGATTGCAAACAATTTTGCATATAACAAAATCGTTTCATTTTCAAGCCTGAATAATAGTCACTTTGTGTGTATTTATTTTATTTTGCTCATCCACCACACAATTATTTCCATATCATGAGTGCTATCAATACCAATACTATAAGGAACATAAGATCCTGTGTTCAATTTCCAGTACTGAAAAAAAAAAAAAAAAAAGGAACAACAACAACAATATTCAAGGCACATAGAAAGAATTCAAATACCACTTTAAGAATGAAATTGCTGGGCCATGTTTTATTATTTACTTATGTATTTATTTATTTATGTACTTATCTATTCATCTGCTTTTATTTTTTGAGAACCCACAGACTGTTTTCCAAAGCAACCATACCATTGAACCTTCCTCTCCTTCTTCTTCTTCTTCTTCTTCTTCTTCTTCTTCTTCTTCTTCTTCTTCTTCTTCTTCTTCTTCTTCTTCTTCTTCTTCTTCTTCTTCTTCTTCTTCTTCTTTTCTTCTTCTCCTTCTCCTTCTCCTTCTCCTTCTCCTTCTCCTTCTCCTTCTCCTTCTCCTTCTCCTTCTCCTTCTCCTTCTCCTTCTTCTTCTCCTTCTTCTTCTTCTTCTTCTTCTTCTTCTTCTTCTTCTTCTTCTTCTTCTTCTTCTTCTTCTTCTTCTTCTTTTTTGTATTTTATGGAAGGGTTTATAGGGTGTTTAAGGTTCACAGTCTGTCTACTAGATAAGGCTTATAGTGATTCACCTGTTTACAGCCTCCCAAGAGCTGGGATTACAAGCGCACACAACCATGCCCAGTCTCAATTGCCATTTCAGTGTGCTCTGGGGGCAGGGTGGGTATAGCAGGCCCAGGGAATGAACTCCAGCCCCTGTACCTGCTTGCAGGCACTTTAATAAGTAGAACTATTTGACTCGTCCTCTGCTTAACGTTTTTAACTGTCATAAAGGATTTCTAATTCTCCACAGCCATGCTAACACTTTATTTTATTATTTTTTTAATAACAGACAACATGACAACATGACAGTTGTAAAATTATACATCATTATAGCTTTGAGTTACATTTTCCTGATAATTAGTGATGTAGATAAGTTTTCATAATCCTGCAGTCAATTTTATATCACTCAATAAATTCTCTTTCAAGTAATTACTCCATGCTCTAATTGGGTTATTTATTTTTTGGTTTGTCTCTTCTTGTTGTGAAGACTTCCTGGCATTTTCTAATGTGTCCTCACCAGATGTAGGTTTAGCAAATATATTTTGCATGGTGTAAGTTGACTTTTTAATTCTGCTGAGTGTTTTCCTTGTTGTACATAAGGTTCTAATTTAACATAGTTCCAAGGATTTTCTTATGTTATCTGTGTTTTTAATGTTTTGCTTAAACATTCATTGCCAAGATTAATATTTGGGAATGATTTTCCTTGTCTTATCCTAAAAAAAAAACTTGTGCTGCTTGTCCTATGTTTTTTCTTCAATATATGTTGAGCTCATTTTTGTTGGTCATCTATCAATAGGGCTCAAGGGATTCTATTGCTTATGATCATCTGATTTTCTTAACCAAACTGGTTGAGTAGACTATCATCCAACATTGAGTGCTCTTGGCAGTCTGGGGAGGGATTAGCTGGTAAAAGTTGGGAAGCTTAAATTAAGTGGTGTACAGTAAAAGAAATTGCTGCTTATATGAATATTGTTTTATTGTATTTTTTTCTAACGGGGATTGATAGTTTGCATGGAATTCTTGGACGTGACAATGAACCACATTATTCAGGGCTATCCGTAATCATTTCATCTCAACAATGGAAAGAGCATTATTGCGCAGGAGATAACTCATATAGTATTTCCTGGAACTGAGTATTCAGCCACCACAAGAGATTTTTCTTCTAGCAGTCAAATTATATATATATATATTTTTATTTTTATTTTTTTTTTTAAGCTCCCTTTCAGGCACCATAACTTCTTCCTTTCATAGTAAGTTTCAACGTTAAGGCTCTTCAGTAGAAAAGTTGCCAAATTGAAAAGGCATGGGGAATAAAGTGGCAAACAAGTAGTTCTTCCTCCAAGGCAGATTGTATATTACTCCTATAAGTGGTTTAAATTTTATGTTCTTTTTGCAGGCAAATATAAAATTGCAAGGACCCTATGAAGTTACTGTCATCTCCCTTATGGGAAGCCAGCAGCAGACACTGCTGGAGCAACAGGGAAACACACTTTTGCACTTTTGTTTCCTTACTTGATGCATTTCCTTCCATCAAGTTTATCCCAGGAGAAAGAGAGAAGGATGCTGTTTGTCAAGGCAAACAGCAGGCCGAAAGAAATGTCACTTTTAACTTAGAGATAAAGAAAGAGAAAATAATAGGGCTAGAAATGAAAAAAAATTACTATATATTCAGAATCAAACTGTGTAAATAACATCCTACTGTATTCCTGGGTGTGGAAATTGCACGTTATTCCTGGACTATGGAACATAATTGGATTATCGTAGCAGAGTATTGTGTATCCAGTCAGGTTTTTCTAGTCTCTCATTCATAATTCAACTGCCCTTTTTAAAATGTCTGTTTTTTGTCCTGTAACATCTTGAAAAATGGCCCTTGAAATATCGTTGCGTTCTAATCCATGTTGAATTTTGCTATCACAGTAGAAAAATGAAACTGTCTTTTATTAGATCAGCTAATTTGACAGCAATATTGTTTTTGTGTTTATGGTTTAGTACTTGGTTTCATTTGAAATATGTGATAATGCTACATATTTCATTATCCAGATTATCTTTTAGCACAGTCATTTACTTTCATATCTGGAAAAACATATGCAAAGAGCATAATTATTAGAGGCAATTCACTGATCTTTCAAGTTGCTCTGTAGCATCTGCTCTGAATGTGCTGGAAACATATTGGAAACAGTAGCATGAACTTTATTTTGTTCAACCTTATGTAATACTTCATTAAAATGAATTGAATGTTGTTCAAATTTAAGGAGATGAACTCTATTTTTATGAACTCTGTTTATAGATTTTTAAATTATAATAAAATGTAATGGGCAGCAACATTGTCATTTACAGTCTTAAATGTTCTAGTTTATTTTGAATTTTTATTTATTTATTTATTTATTTTTTTGCTTTCCCAATTTATTGATTGATTGGCTTTATTCACTCTAGTTTTGGAACAGAATTCATAGATAGTGACAAATTCTCTGTTGTAGTTAATTCAAGGAGCTAGAACAAATTACATGAGGTTGAGGGACCTGATCAATTATTTTACATAGTTCTGGCAGCTGTGATATCCAGAACCAAAGCCCTTATGATATGCGATAGCGATTTGTGTCCTGCTTCTCTGCTGATTCGCGGGTGGCCCAGGTGGCCATCACGGGAAGGCACAGAATTTCAAATACGAACGGGGGAGGTGCAGCATTAAAATCATAACATACTTTCACATGTGCAAATTTCATCTAATAATTTGAAATAGGAAATATCTGTGCACAAGGAATTCAAGCTATGGCTAAAGATTTGAGGGAGGTGCTAGCTCTTAATAACAAGCACACAAATGATTTGGTAAAGAAAAACTCTAGTATATTTGTAGTCTGAGTAACTTGTACTTTGTTTAACTAAATCAGGCAATGAGAGACCCAAATCGCACTGCTGGGAGCTGAGCCTGGAGGTATCATGTGTACTTACAGTAGTTTCTTTATCTACTATTCTAGCTCTGGTCAAACTAATCAAATGGAACTCAGTTTAATGGTAAGTTTGAAAATAGTCTCACTATACATATCTAACCTCATTTCTGTATTTCTGTACCTCATCAATCAATCAGTTTAATTAATTTATTTATTTTGTAATATGATTATTCTTGATCACTACAGAAAACAACATGGAATAATTAACATTACACACAAATTTCAAAAGCAAATGTGCTTGCATGACCTTCATGTACAACATTTTGGCCACGAAATATCTTGGCATGTCTACAGAATAATCAAAGCAATAAATGGATGGATTTAAAATATGCTTGTGGAAAATCATGCTTTCATCTTCAGTACAGAAGTAATAGTATGGATAATTTGGGACTTTTAAAAATAATGATAACTAAATCTTATTAATATCTTATCAATTGACATGCAGAATTATGACTTGATGTGTCTCTGTGTGTGTTAGCTCTTAACCACAGAACTACATACTTACACAGTCCTTGTTTTCTAAATTTGTAGATAGAAACTGGGACAAAAGTATTGAAGAGATTTGTCATGGTAGCAAAGTTTTAAATAAATTTCCATCAGACATAGTTTGATTTTAGTGTCCTTTCAATCCAGTATTTCATGCATTTATTCCATCTTGCAATAAAATGAAGTTTGTAACCAAGCAGCAGACTTATTTTAAGGTGACATGCTAAATACGTGTTAGCAAAATGGAATGCATAAAATTTTACTATGTAGAATCTTACCAATATATGTCAAGCATTATCTAAAGGTCAAATTGATTAGGAACTCCCAGCCCAACTGTGTCAGCGTGGTTCTGGTTGTAGAAGTCCTACATGAGGACTGTTACAAATGGCACAAAGATTAACAGGAGGAGTAGATTGGATGCTTCTGGTTGGAGAACTTTTCTGGGCGTAGTTTTTGGATAGTTGCTGATCTTTTCAGAGTAGCTCTGGTCTTGGCCTTGAGTGTTGCTTTCTGGCTCCAAAGCAGATCTCTCAGCCAGCTGTCACAGGTCCTTCACCTCACTGGTGCATATTTCTTACTTCCACTACTTGCCTTTAGGCCTTTCTGGGGTAGAATCTTGATATGGACTTGTGGAAGACACTTATGTGGACTCCTGGCCTCCAGTGGGCCTCATGTGGGAAATCGCCTTGTGATCTAGGCTCTTTGCTAGATCCTTGGGGCCACAAGCATGGATAAATATTCAGACTCTGCAGCATTGAGCTTTTCCAGTGAATATTGTAACATACTCATAAAATTTATGTGTCCTGTATCAATTCTATTGCCTTGCAAAACATTGTCTGCCACAGTGTGTTTTAAAGTGAAGTTTTGAAAGCTTTTAAAAAATAATCATTTTTTCATTTAGAAGAACCTTACAGTACTCACATTTTTGAAGTGACATCTTTCATTGTGTGAAACTCATATTGGAAGACAAATCAGATTAAGCTAGATTGTGCATTGTAGCAATGAAAGCTGATATATATTCTAAGATTTTCATTTCTTAAATATTAGTAATTTTCATATCTTTGAAATAAGCACGAATATAAAATGATATTTGATAATTAATTGGTGTAGGTTATAAAACAGCATTTAAATAGCTAACTATCATTTTTATTATTTGTTCCTGAATTAGTTTGCTTCAATTCCTGAAAATCAAGGCCCTCATTACAGTGTGGCTCTTTGTCATTCCGTTGAGGTTTCTTGGAGACCACAATAGATGCTACCAACAGAATTATCTTGCTGCAATGCAAATCATTCAAATGGAAATGTTTCTCATCTTTTCATTGCCTAGGAGACATTAGTTAAATGACAACCATAGATGTCACAACTTTTGCAATGTTTGATTGATAAAATTTAGGATTCTACATCCTATAACTAATTTACTTATAGCTTCCTTAAAAACTGTTTTTATGCATCTATACACAGTCTACATGATTCATTCCCTTTGTCTGGTCTCAGGTCTTTTTGTACAATGCGTTTGAGTATTCCTTTTTTGAAATAGGCAACATCCTCCTTTACCATTAAAGCTGTGGCTCTGTGCATTGTTGCTAAGTGCACTGAAACTTTTGCTGAACCTGGAGAAATAGTTATTTACTTTCTGAGTCTGGGAAAAAAAATTCTTATGGAAACTTCATTGAGCCTTTTCTTATATGTGGCATGTGTTTGATTACCTCTGCCACCTTCACAATGTTGATTGTCACTTTATTTTCTTTCTCCTGGAAATCACTAGGTATCATTTAACGCAGTGAGCATGACCATCTGTAGTGTAAATTATGCATATATTTTCATTCGACTTACTCCCAAATCCAAATTCTTTTTCTGAACCGCAAAAACTTAATCTTACATTTATGCATCTTTCCATGTGCTTTGCGCTAGGCTAGATAAAATTTGAGAAGCTGAATTCACATTTACACTTGTCTTTTTAATTAAAAAGGAAAGGAAATGCTGAAATACTCCTGTTTTTCATCTTCAGAAGGAAACCTAGGTTGTAACATGGAACATGATTATGTGGGAACAAATGTTCAATTGCACTGCTTAAATAAGCCAATGTTAGTTTTATTTACAATAAAATATGAAACAATATTTTAGTGAGCAGAGCTTTTCTCAAATTTCACTTGATCTTACTGAAATGAGGACGTCCACTAGTCGGTTCTTTTTCAGTTGTTTCTATAGACTAGGAAAAAATGTTTGTCTCACTTTATACCCAAAAGGAGAATACTCAGTGATCAATAGTTCTCTTTTCTAAAGGGATTTATTCTTGCTAGACAAAATTATGTTTTGCAAATAACAAAATCTAAGAGATATTTCAACTAAATGGGCTTGAAAGACAGTGATAGTCCATGGCATCATAGGTGTTCCCAAAGGATCTTAAATCTGGCATACTTTCTGCAGCTTTGAATTTGTCATTTTGGTATATAAATTACATTCTGCTAAAGGCCTTAAGTGATAAACATGAACTTTAGAATATCTCAATTTTTCCCCAGTCTGCTGTGCACTTAAATGAGCCAATACCAATCCAAACAAATATTCACACTTAATTAGTATACACTTGTAGGGCTGAGGAGATAGCTCAGGGACACAAGTGTCTGCCTGGCAAGTGCAAGACCCTGAGTTCGATCCCTAGTTCCACAAATAATAATCATAATTGAAAACTACACTGGTATATCAGCTGAATGTACTATTGAAATTGGCATGTTACTTTTCTACTAAACTGATGCTTCATTATAGTCAGTATTTATTCCTACAAAAACTACTTTATAGGATTAAGTACAACATACTGACAGAAAGGACCCAACCTGTATTTTCCATGTGCTTTCTTCTGCACTTCAGTCCTCCTGCAATCTTGTTAATATTATTTGTAACTTTAATTTTACTTCCATTACAAAGCTGTAATTTCATTTAATGCAAAAAATACAACCATCTTTATTTTATATCTTTATATTTTACTTATTTCTACACTCTGAGTATCTCCATCCATGTGTTTATCAAATATTTATTCATACCTACAGTATCCTACTTTTCTTGGGCTTGGGATTGGTTAGTATACAAGGCAAGGAAATACATGACTTTGTAAGCTATTTTTTTTTAACTTCCTTATCAGGAAAATAGGTGATAAACAAAAGAAATAACTTTATGTGTTTGTTAGAAGGTGACAGATACTGTAAAGGAAAGTGTATGAAGAGTCAGAAAGAGTGAAATTTAGATGGGCAGTGTTACTTTAAGAAGGATAGTTAAACATCCTCAGTGAGAAGATATTTGGGTACATAGTGGAACTGGACATGAGAACATAGGAAGGAAAGTATTTCTGGTAAAGGGAATGATCTTGGAGAAACTCTGACCCAGAACTAGGTTCTGCCTAAGAGTTGAGAGTAACACCAACCTGTTGGAGCAAAGTATGAAAGAAAATGATGTTAGGGAATTGAGCACGAGGTACAATACCAGTGTGACCATTGTAAGTCATGCAGGATACTCAGCAATCCTGGATTTTAAATAATTCTGGATTTTGAGTAAAAGCATAATCTGGCATCTATTAAAGTAGTTTCTGTGGATACCATGGTATGACTCTCACATGCATAGAGGCAGGGTGGAAAAGTCAAGCTGTGACGTCAGTGTAATTATTCTGCCCAATAGTGCTCGTGGTTTAGGCCACAGGATTGGCAAAATGTTCATAGACTCTTAAGTGTGTAACATCACTGAAAGAAAAAGGAGGAGAAAGAGAAAGATACGGTGGAGCAGGAGAGGACAAGAAAGACAAAAGAAAAACTTTAGGATATACTTACTGATCCAGAGATGTTAGCTATTCTAGGAATTTTTCTGCCATCGTGTGGTTTTCTAAAAATTCAGTATAATTTAAATAATTACTAGTTGACTTTAAGCGTTAGAAATATTTGAGTGCATGGTTTTGTTTGTTTGCCGTACTGAGCATTCAACTCAGGACCCAGTGCTTGTGAGGCAGGTGCTCATTCTATTGACCTATCTCCCCAGTCCCACGTTCATTATCATTTTAAAATGCAGGTCACTACCCTGTCCTGAATAATAGCAATGATTTTGTGCATCTATGCCTCTTAAAGGTATTGCCAGTAGTTCTATCTGGCCAAAAAAGAAGTTTGCTTATGATAAAGAAATGCAGATTTTATTAACATTTAGTCTTTTGTCCATATAATCTCACTTTCATCAATCACATCAGTTTTTTAAAAAATTTAATCTGAAAAGCCAGCCAAATATCTCAGCAGATTACAGTGTCTGCTTTAGCAGACTCAGACTCGGAGGCTGTAAATTCGATCCATGGCCTACCATGCCGGGCCTGACTCTGGGGAATGATGAGACAGTGAGACTGGGCATGGTGGTGTGTGCCTGTAATCCCAGCTCTTCTGCAGGCTGAACACAGCCAAAACACTATGAGTCCTATCTATGAAGCGAGACCCTGTAGACTCTTACTACAATACAGAAAAAAAATACCATGTAATTTTTTAAAAAATTAAAATTTAAGCTGGGTGTGGTGGCACACGCCTGTAATCCCAGTACTCGGGAGGCTGAGGAAGGAGGATCGGTGCGAGTTCGAGACCAGCCTGGGCTACAAAGGTGAGCTCAAGGCTAACCTGAACTGCATAGAGAGACCCTGTCTCAAAAAAGAAAAAAAAAAAATTAAAATTTAATCTACAACAAAAGAAAAAGTTGATTTGTCATGTGCCCAGATAAGGTTCTGTTTTCACTTCATAATGGCAATATTATTTTCTATCAAAACATCAAATAAAATGTACTTTGCATATTTACTTGGGATAGAATTAAAATTTCATGATTCCAGGCTGGAGAGACAGCTCAGTGGTCTAAGCACCTGCCTAGCAAGGGCAAGGACCTGGCCTGGATCCCCAGTGTTGCATGTTACCCTGGCCCCATCTCTTGGCTGTTTCCACTGATGTGTGCATAATAATACTCAGTTTTCATGTTGTACTCTCTTTGAAATCTACCACCTTTTATCAATCTTATTCCTTTTGGCTTCCATGGTAGTTAGGCAATTTTGATTCTCTATCTGTACTATTTGATTCATTATTTGAATAGTTTCATTGTTTTCTAAATGTTCATGTCTACTGTTACATAATAATCCACCTCCAAATACAGCTCCCTGCCCTACTGCATGCTGTGTGAGCACCTCCTACTACAAAACACTTTCTAAATGACCACAGAAAGTAAAGGTTAAATTTTGCCTGATAATATATTTTAATAATTTGATTTTGCATTTCTATTATTATTAGAAATCTTTAATTTTACTTTTTAAAAAAATAAAAAAGTAGCAACAAAAGCAATCAAATATACTAAATTTCGCTAAACAAAGTAATAGGAGTTCAGCAATGGCAGCCATGTTGCATATTGTTGTCTTCAAATTAGTTGTTCAGATTGTCAGACATAAGAATACAAAATTGGTCAAATAAGTTACAAAAGTTAAAAAGGGTAGAAAATAAGCATTGAGAGTATCTTTCAGTAAATGAGCAGAAATCGGCTGTACGATTATTCAAGTTATCATTTTTATTTATCTTTTTCCTACACTTCTCCCGAACTTCCATCCAGTAACTGACAGTGCTCACCATTTCCTAAGCATGATTTCAGTTGCCTTTTGTTTTGTTTTGTTTTGTTCGTTTGTTTGTTTCCAGTTGCCTTTTATTTGTCTCATCTTCATGCATTTTAGAAGACATTTTTTGGCAACTTTAGCTTGGACAGTTTTTGTATCAGTAAACAAAACAAGTTAGTGTTCATTTTCAATGTTATGAAATATTCTAATAACCTAATGGGAGGAAAGACACATAAACATTATTTTTCATAAAGAACCCTACAAAAGATGTATTACGGTTTCAATCCAATGGCCCTCGGAACTTGTGCTCAAAGTCGGATTTGGGAAGTTGAGACTGAGAAGGTACGACAGCCAAACACCAAGTGGGAAGAGGCAGTGACCTTGTGCACTGGAGGGGCAAATCTCCCTTCCTGGCTCCTCCCCTCGCCTCTGTCTACATCCGGGATGCCATCCTGTGAGCAGGTTTCCTTTGCCCTTCTATCGTGCCATTTTGCCTTGGAGCCTGGTGCAGACTGAAATCTCGGTAAACTGTGAGTCAAAAGTAACCTTTCTTGTCCTGCTCTAAGCTATGTGTGTCTGGCAATGCATTCTTAGCAACAAAAATTTTTCTTAGATAATGATCAATTGTAAAATTAAGAGAAGTTGTCTGCCTCTCTCCCAAACCAAGCTTTATCTATGGAATTATTCTCCAGAGGTCAAAAAAAGCCAGAACTATATCAGGGTCACCGGTGTGTTAATTCCCTCACAGCAGGCTCTTCTCAATGATGTAACACAGTGATCTCAAATTCTCTTTCTCATGTACTTCTGTACATTATAGCGGTTGGTTCATGGAAAGCCCTAGGACACTGTAAACACTTTCATAAGATCATGGGGACTGGTGAGATAGCTCAGTGGACTAAGCGACTGATTTGAGAAGCACGGGTACCATGATTCAACTGGGGCATGCTGCAACGGAATCCAAGCATGGTGGCACATGCCTGTAATCTCAGTGATGGGAAGACTGAAAACAAGAAGATCATCAGGAATCTTAGCTGCACAGTAAGACACTGCACCAAATACATAAATAGAAAAAAAGAAGCTCCTGACCACTAGAATATAAGCCATATGTATAAGCAACACATGACTACATGAAGAGCTACTTAATATATTTCCTTGAACGAATAAAATAATTATGTGTCATATATTAACAATTTCCCAGACCATGATGAGTATAGGCATACTATTAGGTTAATGTTTCTTAAGGTAGGGGCAGAGTGGTGAATCATAGTTAACTTCATATTTTTTCTGTGGTGTATTAGTAAATATTCAAAAGTAACAGGTTCCTCTAACCTAATGTACTTCATCCAAGGATTTATTTTAAGTTTGTAAACTTTTGATATCAAAATTGACAATACAGCCAATTTCCAAGGAAGAAACAGTGGCACCAAAGAGAGAATTGGAAAGTAATGAGCATAACAGGATTTTAAAGGCCAGTGAAAGCCAAATGCTGCTAGGATAATGTTTAGCACACACAGTAAGTCCGCAATGCTCATTTGATGGCTAAGGTAATGAAGGCTTCAAATATATCACCAGTCTTGAAGGGAAATTTTCTAGGACATAATGAAAATGTTAAACAAAATTCATCATGGAAAGCAGGAAAAATGTAGAATTTGCAGAGAATAATTTGTAAGATGTAGAGCCAATTTAATGGGCAGATTATTATAGAACACTAAATTCATTGCAAGAATGGGTTTAGTTTTAAGTTTAATAGTCCTGACTTATTAATTGTATTTGTAATTAATTTGATGTCTTCTTTATGAATAATCTTATTTAATTCTTTATGTTTTCTTTCTTTTTATGTATGTGATACAGAGTCTCACTGTGCACCTCTGACTCATAACGATGCTCCTGTTTTCAGCCTCTCCAGTGCTGGCATTACAGGTGTGTGTAACCATTCCCAGACTCAGTGGCGAACTCAGCCAGTCCCAGGGACCAGGCCTGCATAGCACATGGTACTGGGGATTGAACCCCAGGACCCATGCTTGCCTAAGCAGGCGCTTAGTCCACTGAGCTATCTCACTCACCCATAATTCTATATGTTTTCAAAATTTGAAATAACTCATTTCTTCCAATGGCAAATATCAAACACTAATTTATTAATTATTCCAAATAAATTTTCTCTTTTAATTTATGATTTAGAAGATCTCAATAAATAATAGTGTCTATTGTGGCTTTGACCTTGACTTTGTCAGAATTTAGCTCTCCCCAATGAGCAATATTTGCTGGGAATTTTATTGTTCATTTTATGGCCAATTACATCCATAAGCACAAATCTTCATGAATAATAAGGGAACATTACTGTGCCTTTACTTTTCGCCTTATGCTGGGTTAGACTCAAAAAGAGTAAGAGTGTTGAAACAATGTTTGATTTCACATGAAAGAAGCATAATCTACCCAATTTAGACAGACTGCCTTCTCACATAACCAAAAAGTCATGCATTCAGGGCAGTTCTACAATGAAAAAAAAAAAAAAAAGAATGGATTTCCTTTTGTTCTTTCTATCTAAAAGCTAATACCACAGCTTCAGAGTCTAAGCTGCATAAAGAAGGATATAAGTTGGCAGGCTTATGTCAAGCAAGCTGGTCTCTTTGTTCAAAGAACAATAAAAAATTTCCTGATCCTTCCTGACATTCAATTTCTGATAATATCTTATTAACTAGAACTGGGCTATGTGACAGCCCTCATAAGTGTGGAAGAGCTAAGAAAGCAACATATTTCTTCCCTTAAATAAATTCAGATGGCATTAATAAAGACATAGGACCAAAACGATGTAGGTCAGAAGGAAACCCTACTCTTTGTCACATAAGTCACATTCATGTATTTAAAACAGTGTGAGAAAAAAAAAAAACTACAGTGTCATTATACTAATGCACTAATGATAAAGTAACTTAACTGAGTTCTATAGCCTGGTGCTTACTATAGTTCTGGTGCTTACTGTACTGAGCCAAATATGTCTGACCTGTGCACCATACACCTTTCTCTACTGCAATAATTCATCTCATAATTCTATTCATTTAGAAGCATGCACACACACACACACACACACACACACACACACACACACACACGCACACCTATTCAGGAGGAGCTAGAAGAACTATTATTCAGAAAAGTAAGTTTTACAACACTAGATCTTGGGCTTGTTTGGTCTCATTAACCATGATAAATGCTGGTCTGGAGCACATAGCTAAATGTTGATTTTTTAGACTGTGACATGTTTATTTTCACAAAATGCTATAGTTTCTATTTTCGCTTCCATGCTATGTAATATTGTTAATGCTATAAAATATTTCATGACATGAAATACTTTATTTCATAATATTCTGTCATTTTTATTCTTTTTATGTCTTTATTTTGTAGTATTGTCATTTATCCATTGTTTACCTATAGCTATGAGGGTCAAAAAAGCTTTGTAATAAATTTTAAGAAGTGTCAGCCAATGAGGGAGAAAGCAAGCAAGCACAAGGAGTGTCCTGAACTCAGGCACCAAACTAAATTTGAGAACAACAGTTTAAAGCACGTTCATCTTATTCATATTAGGCTCCGTTAGATGTAATTATGTAAGCACTTGATTTATACTACTATGTTATTGATCTGTTTTATTTGTGCATATATTGATGAGAGATACACAACACAACAAGAAAGAGTGTACAAGAAAAGTAGATATCTTCCACATATTCCACAGATGGAAGAGTAAGAGTGACAGAGTGACACAGTCATACCAGGAACAGGAGCTAGCATATTATCATTATTGTGAATGCAGCCCACATTCTCCTACCTATGACTTACGTTTATATGCACTGTTCAGGAGTTCTTGATGCTAAAATTCCCTTAGGAAGCTGATCTCACAGAAATCATTTGTGGAACAGAAGTCACCAGTGTCGAGGAGGGTTGAGGATGGAAGAGAAAGAAAGAGAGACAGAGACAGAGAGGAAACCTGGCTGCAAATCAATTGGATGGGAGGAATGTGTCCTAGTTCCTTGTGGCATGATAGCGTAGCTATTGTCAACAGTGATTGACTCTATATTTCAAAATAGCCAGAAGAGTGCTTGAACATCATGAGACAAAGAAATGTATGTTTAGGGTGACTGACAACTTTTTAAACCTATTGTTACCATTATATTGCACATACGTGAATGGAATTACTATACCACGTGTCACAAAAAGAACTTTGTGTTTCTTTTTTTTTTTTTTTGTCTTTTTGAGACAGGGTCTCACTATGCAGCTCAGGCTGGCCTTGAGCTCACTTTTGTAGCCCAGGCTGGTCTCGAACTCGCACCGATCCTCCTGCCTCAGCCTCCCGAGTGCTGGGATTACAAGCGTGCGCCATCACGCCCGGCGGACTTTGTGTGTTTATAGTAACACATATTATAAAATTTATTTGTTAACCTATTGCAGACATACAAATAATTATATTCCATACAGAGATTTCACTGAATAACACATGATAAAAATACCAAGTGAGAGAAAGATTTTCAATTTTGTTACTAATGAAATTTAGGGTGCTTAATGAGCGGCCATTGTCAGAGACTGCAGAAAATTTAAAATCTGCTTGCAACTTAGAGAGATGGGAAGAGAAAAGATGAGGTTTCCGACTGTGAAAATGCCAAAGGAATCACTACAGAGCAAGTGATTATCTTCTTCTCCAAATATTTTAATGTAATTCTAAACTTTGGGCCTAATGTTTTATTTTATTGCTATCTCACTTGCTTGGAGATAAGTTGTAACAAATGAACACCTTGAAAATCCTATTAAGAGTATGTTTACTTGAATCAAATAAGAAAGTTTTCCATATTTTCTAGAGAAGGGCAGTATCTTGATGATATTATCATTCTCTATTGCTTGCTGTTGAATTATTTCTCCTAGCAAACGTCAAGGAATATATCCACTTTCCTAAATATAATAAATATGGTTACAAGATATATCCAGGAAGAACTGACTTAAAATAAAAAGCAAGCCAAAAGGAGAACATCTGTGTAATTATTACCTCATAAACACAGATAGCTTAAATCATCCTAATGGAAAATTCTACAGATTATCAAGTAGAATGAATTTTTCTAGCTCTCGAAGGACTATGGATGGAAATAGGAAAATATCAGGGAACAATAATAGTCATAAAGCATGTGCTCAGGCTTAGTGAAATCATTTACTTCCTTTCATTGGAGGGAAGATAAAGACATGAATTCTCTCTATTGAGAGCAAGAGAGACTTCTGGCTTTCTGACAGGTCGAGGTGAGGTCTGTAGCAGAAATAGTAGCAAATACATTCAGACTTGATTTTGATACTATTGACAGTTTTGAGATGGTCTTACCAACTATGCATTAGAACACTCTTTTATCTCTCTCTATCTCAGTATCAGAGGTTGAACTCAAAACCTTGTGCTTGCCAGGCAGGCACGTTTGCCACGAAGCTAAATTCCCATCCCTATAGGGGAACATTCTTTCATTTGTGTGTGTCAAGTTTTTCAGTGATCTCCCTAAGTTATGAGAATGTTACATGGAAGAGTATGACATAAAAGTCTTTCTCATCATGGTGTGTCTGGGATGTACATTACCAACATTTTGTCACGGTGGTGATGGTGATCAGGGAGGTGAAGCAGTGCTGCTAAGGTTTCCACACTATGAAGTCTCTGTTCCCCTCCTCATCCGTCATCCCCCTCTTTTTGAAAGGAGTCACTTGAGTAGAGATCTATCAGAGTATGCTGGAATATTTCATTTTCAAGAAGAAAAGCTAATATCCTTAATGATTTATCAAAATTAATTTAAAACAGAGAATAAAAGTGATTATTTAAAAGCACTTTGAAGTAGCACTAACTTTCAAAACATTCTCTTAAATTAAGGGAAAATATTTAATATAGTAATATATTTATATGTTACCTTATTTTTAGGTGTGTGATGGGTTTTAGTGTTTGAAATGTTAAATGAATGTAAGAAAGATTATTGGGAAGAGAATAAGAAAATGAATGCCTATTAAAATATACATTTATTTAAAATTAAACTACTCAATCTTATAGACTTACATTTCAAGAACCTTTTGTAATTCATAGCTGAATATATTACATGAAACAAGACATTATACATTAAAATATCAAATTGAGACTAACATACCCATTACATAGACAAATAAGCTTGTGCCAAGCAAAACATCTGAAATACTGACCAATAATTTGTATTGACAAAGTTCAGAATAGAAATTCATTTCTATATGCATTTGGAATTTTTGTGTTATGAGCTCCATTTATAGGATGCATACAGAACTGTCAGTTTGTGCTTCTTGTTAATGAAGTGTTTTGTAGAAACATATTTACTTTAGAGAATCTTTCCTCCAGGACCAAAAACTGGTAGATCAGTAGTAGATCTTAACCTAGCCATCAATTTCTCCTTTCACATACCAAGCCTGTGCCTGTCTCATAAATCCCTTTCCAGTCGGCCCATATCCCTCCTTTCACTTACTTCCTCTTTAACCCTATTTCTGTTAACCAAGTGTATGGGTTCAACTACTCAGAGGCACAACTAACCAAAAAGGGTAGCAGTTCAGAGTGGAGGAATAAGCCCCAGAAAACAGTGAAAGTTTTGCTGCATTTGTAACCACTGTTCTCCCTTCCACTAGAAATAATTTTGAATAAACTATAGTCTCCTCTAAAAATAGATTACTCTTATAAATAAATTTTTTAAAATACATGCTTATTTTTAAGATAAAATACAAATGACATAAAATTTCAATACGACACAGTAGGAGCGGTAACAATGGTTCCTACATTACTTATAGTTGTCATCAAAATAGTTGCTCAGATTACAAGAAATAAGCATGAAAAGTTGATAAAATAATGTGCTAGAATTGTCAACCTTTCATTTACATGAACTAATATGAATTAGTAGAAGAGCTAACCTAATTAGCAAATGTAAAATATATATAATATACATTTTTTTATGTAAGTTGAAACACTCTGAAAACACCTACTAAGTCCATTTGTTCACGGCTTTGGTTCACTTTTCATATACTTCGCTGATTTTTTGTTTACTTGATCTATCTCCTTTTTACAATAAGGTATTCAAGTTTCCTTCACAGTTGTTATTGCCCATTTAATATTTCATGCCTGTTAATAATTGTCTTGGGACCAGAGAGATAGCTAAGTAGAATAAGCGCTTGCCTGGCAAGTACAGGGTCCTGAGTTCAATCCCTGGGACCAAAAAACCTGTCTTGCATACTTGCATGCTCCCCTTCTGACACATTCGTATTTATGATCGCTGTCTTCCTGTGGAAGCTTTTCCCTAACAAGTATGTTGTGAGCTTTATCTCTT
>PVJA010004649.1:0-56085 GCA_004027025.1 Myocastor coypus | reverse complement strand
CATTCTATTAATTTATGTTTGAATTAAATGCGCTTCTTGTATGCACCATAGTGCCGAATCTTGTCTCTTCTGCCAGCCTATTTCTTTTGATTGGTGAATTGAAGCCATTTACTTGGTAGTTATAACTGGAATGCTTTGGATTATCCTTGTCATATTCTTGGTATTTTTTATATTATCCTTTTGTTTAATTGCTTGCCTACGATATGCCTTATTTATATTGTTGTTATTGGAATTGTGCTCATTTTGTCTCTGTCTGGAATGTCTTCCAGCACTCCTTGGGGTGTTGGTTTAGTTGTCATGAATTTCTTCAGTTGTTCTTTTGCGTGGAACTATCTCATTTCCAAATGGATTTTGAAAGATAGTTTGAAATACTTCATTCCAAACTCTTTGACTTCCAATTTTATCCATTACATTATGTTCTGGGATTGTCCTGGGTGGACTAAAGTTCAAAGATTCCATTTTGCTTCTGCATCTTGTCATTTTATATTTTCTCGTTTTTATTTTATTGTGTTTTCTACACTGATGCTTGTCAATTCCTTTTTATCATGTATGTTGAGGCTTCATTAGGAGATATCAGAGATATCCCAATTCATGAAAGCTGCAAACTTACTATGCAGTGGTATCATACAGGGCAGAGAAACTGTTGATAGCATGTAGGGCATCCTGGTTCAAGTAGTACAATTATGAATAAAAATAGTTTCAAGTACAACTTAATTACTGAGAAATTATGGTCAACATCAACCTGCTACCTCCAACCACAGGAGCAAATTCTAAAGTTATGTAACAAAATCAGACCTATACCATGTAGTTGTGTGCAGTGATTTTCCCCTTAGGGGAATGATATTACTCTATTATGGTTGAAAAGCTGGGTCAGATATGGAGGCTACAGGATAAAGTGATGAATGAAGTCCAGCATAGTAAAATCAGGCCTGAGGATACAAGGATGATCCCCTGAATTGTGGGTCACTGGAAGACACAGGGAACAAATAATGACATGCAGTGGGAAGGAGGAATCAGAAAGGGAAGAAATAATGTTGATTTACTTGAAAGCTAAAATTCCAAAAGGAGTTGAAGAAACAAAGAAAATGTCACTAAAATAAAGCAAAAAAGCTAGATAGAAAACCTAAACAGTGAATATCAGAAAGATAGTGGAAGCCAAAGCAAGAAGAAATGTAAGAAAGTATGTATAACAAAAAAGAAAGGAGAGAAAAGACAAAAAAAAAAATATCCAAGAACCAGAACTCCCATTTAAAAGTTGCCTGGTATAGCAGTACACAGCTGCAATCCCGGCACTCACGGGCTTGAGACAGGAGGATTGCTGCAAATCCAAAGCCTGTCTTGGTCATTTAATGAGTTCAAGGCCAGCCTGGACTACATAGTAAGACCACATCTTACAGAAGAAAAACATAACCACAAATTACTAGACCAAACAAAAAGATTTCCAACCACACAGGAAAGGGACAGTCATCCAGATAAACAAGTGAGAATAAAAATAGTAAAACACCTCTGGTGTTTGCAGTTCCATGATAGAATCCATAAAAGATTCCAAAGGTATGCTTTGGAATTGATTTGGAATTCAAATCAATTTCGCCATGGAAAATATGATGGGTGTGGAGGTGACCTTGGCCAGTAGGAAGGGACTGGGGCTGGTCTTCTGCCAGTGCAGCTGTCCAGAGCCCAGCTGTCCACGCCTGGCTGCTGTTTCATACACTTCCACGTGGCTGGTCTCACTCGTTCCTCTACGTATCCAGACCAGCCTGTCCCAGGTCTCTCGGGCCCCGTCATTTTGCTGCCAAAGGCATGTGTGTACCTGACCTCAACAATATATGTTCTTCCAGTTAAATTAAGTATCATTCTGTTTTCAACTAAAATTTATTGATTTAGTTATCAACTCATTTACTTTTCCTTTAAATCCTGATATCCTGATTTTTGTGAATGTAGGAATGAAGGACGTAACAACATTCTGAATGTAGATGTATGGGGAATTTAATGCTCAGTTCCCTGTCTTTTTATCCCTTTCCCTATCACTAAGATTTTGTTTAGCCCTGAGGCAAATTTCCACTTTTTAGATGATCCAATTTAATTTCTTCATATTTCATGACCTAACTGACCTATTACAAACAGATCTAGAGTTTTATGAGGCCAAGTGAATAATTAAGAGCTCAGCTGCTTTCAATAAATCAGAATCAAATTGAATTTTTATACTCTGCTGTTATTCTGTATTAGTTTTTGTTGTAATATTCATGACATCCATAGAATGACTATAGCATTTATATGTTTAATGCTTCTTTATAATTGTTATATAATACAGCTTTACAATTAAAATATTTGCACATATTCAAATTTTTAAATTTACATATTGTTGAAAATATACATAGAAAGTCATCACTTTAAAATATAAAGTTAGGGGCTGGGGAGATAGCTCTGAGGCACAAGTGCCTGCTGGGCAAATGCAAGGTTGTGAGTTCGAACCCTGGTCCCCGCCCCCCCCCAAAAAAATAAATAAATAAAAATAAAAAATAAAAAAATTTAAAAAACTTAAAATATAAAGTTAAAAACTATCAAGTTAACAAATGTTCTAATATCCAAAAATCAGAATGTGATTGCTGTAGTCTGGCATTAAGCAAGACAGCAATATGATACAGGACACATAATTTATTTTACTTATTTATTTATTTGTTAAGAAGCATGGAAAGGTTTATTTAGCTCACAGTTTGTGGAGGTTTCAGTTCATACTCTGCTGCCTCCAATGCAAATGACACAGTTCTTGGTGGCAGAAAACAATGAAGGGCAGAGGAGGAGCAACAACTGTGGCATCCATTAAGCTTTTCTCTTTGAAATTCTGTGCTGGCACAGAGCTCCTCCAAAGTGGCATAGCTGCAAAAAATCAAGCTCCTCCAAAGATAAGGACTTCTCTGAGGAAGCAGAGCAGGGCAGCGCTACCAAGGAAACCGGCAGGGCCAGGCAAGGCAGGGCCACACAAACTCTTCCTCAACTCCTGTTATACAGTGTTTGTGCTAAATCACTCTGGGGTAGCCCATTTGGCCCTAGGGTGGAACCCATGACACCCCAGGGTGGGACCAATCACATCCCAGGGTAGGCCTTCGGTATCCTGCAGCATGGTGCCCCCACAACCTGGAACCAGCCAAACCCATCCAGCCAGGGTTCCTCAAGTTGATGAAATTTATCAACTACCACAATAATATAACAGAAAATATGAAAATAACATTTTATAAAATTCAACAAGTTTTTTGTGTATATATTAAAACATTAAATACATAATGCAATATTACGGTCTAGGCCATAGTATCTGACTGCTTTCAGAATTCTTTTTGCATTATTGTTCTTGCTTGAAAAACACACTTTACACCGCTGTGTCTGCCTTTCCTTTTTTTTTTTTTTTTTCTTGTGGATAGCAAAATTTCAATAAAGTGTCTGCCCACTGAAGGCAATGGTGAAGACACTGATGGCGGACATTCTGGTTGCTATTTTATAATCTCATATGCTCAAGTGCCTATGTTATAGCTTTTCTTCTGGAGGGTTAAGCATATAAGGTTACAGACCAAAATTAGAGAAAAAGAAGGGTTACAAGGATAGTCAATTTGGCCCTAGCCCTTCAAGGTCAGTGAGGACTTAGGACATAGGAAAACCTGTGTTGTAACATCCTATAACTCAGTGGTTTCTCAAATTTTCTGTTCAAGTAGATTATGGGCCTACAGAGGAAAGGGGTTGAAGATATATAGTGTGTCAAAGGAGAGTCACCTAGAGAGAAAACATTATCTCAGGCTTTCACAGAGAGCAAACTGGTCAAGCAATGGCTATAACTCATCCAGATGGCTGACGTTGACAACAGTTCTACAAAGTAATGCATGTACATGGTTCCAAAGTAAATCCGGAGGGGATTTGACTGACCTTGGGAGATACAAAATTTGTATACATCTTTTGCTATATAGGTCTTGCTTAAACTTGTCCTTAACCAACCAGCAGAAAATTTTAATCACAAGGCATAAAACAGGACACATACTTTATATGATTGTTTTATAATTAATCACTGAAAGAGTTATATACAAAGAGATTTAGGAAATCTTTCCATGCACTGAAGACCCAAAGAATACAGCAGAGGTCCTGAGTCCTAATATCCTTCATGAGTCCAGCTGAAGAATTAGAGCTCATAAAATGCTTTGTACAAGTCCAAGTGGAGGACTAGAATGCACAACAGTGGTCTCACGCAGGCTCACTTCATGGATTCAGGCCGGGAAGGCCCCAAGTTCAGTGGTGGATGCTGAAGTCTACACCAGCAGGCTGAAAGATCTGTGCTAAGTGGGCTGAGGCACCTGAAATGGAGCCAAAAAGCAATGCTCAAGGTAAAAACCAGAGCACAATCCCAAATTTTTCAGAACCATCCTCAGCAACAGTGAGGACCTGAGCACCTCTCAAAGTGAGGACAGGCAAGTTCCTGTCAACTCAAGCTTGACAATGAGAAAAGCTTCTCCAGGAGACTGAGCTGTGCACCATCTTCTCCAGGTCCAGGAAGAGACACTCAAAGTCAGGACTAGAGCTCCCCCAAAGTGAACTGTAGCCCATCTCAGCGACAATGAAGTCCTGAGCCACGTTCATCCAGGGAGCCAGATGACAAGATGGAAAACCAGAGGCTCCCTCCAGTTTCTAACACATTTAATGGCTTCCTCTCTTCTCCAGTTCTGCACCTTCTGCTGTTGGCAGCAATCCTCTGGTGGGCCTCCCACACCCAGCACTGTGCTGACTCAGTTCAGCTAGGAGTCACAAGTTGACCATCCGTTGTCAATCCACCACAGTTGTACATTGTATCCCCATGTCCAATTTACTAATTTGATTAATTAGCTACTATGAAGACAACAATATGCATTGTATTAATTATTATGGGTGCCCTACTAAACATGTTTTGAAACTGTCCCGTTATGATTTATTTCTCATTAAAATTAATAAACTTTTTGAAAGTTCATGATCTGAGTACTCTGAAGAAAACAAGGTAGAAGCAGAGTAGTTGTGGTCTGTTGTTTGCCATCATGATATGGGTAGGATTTGTCTAGAATGCTTAAAATATCTGCAACTGTAACATATGCTAAGAGTGGGCGTGTTGGTACATGCACCTGTAATCTCAGCACCTGAGAGGCTGAAAATAGGAGGAGCACTCTGAGTCCAATCTCTGCATGAGACCGTATAGACCTGTTATGGTTTATGTCTAGTTGTCCCCCCAAAGCCTCATGGAGTCATTGGGCGGGGACTTCTAGAGTTTGAGACTTGATCCATGATCCCTGGGATTATAGGTTTTAGTACTGATGGGATTATGGGTGGAAGTACTTCTGGGATTATGGGTAGAGCCTAGGGAGGGAGCTAAGGCGGAGAGCCTGAATGTAATATAAAGAGAGACAGAGAGACAGACTGGGGCTCTAGCTGTTGCTGCTGCTCTGCTGCCCTGATTGACTGGCTGCCTCTGCTGCCATTTTGCTGCTGTTCTGCCTCCATGAACTGGATGCTCTCCACCCTGCTCCACTCAGCCTTGGGCCAGCCGAATATGGACTGAAACCTCCAGTAACTGTGAGCTAAATAAACCTTTCCTTCCTTCATTTTGAGTGTCGGGTATTTGTCTTGGCAACGAGCAAAAAGTAACTAATACAAGACCTTATACTAAAATACAATTAAAAATGATAAAATACTTGTTCTAAGATTGCCTCATTATGTATGGTGAACTCAGGCTCAGTGAGGTTTTAAGACTTTTTCTTCAGCCTTACACAATTAGTAGAGCAAAAAATCTAAAGTAAGTCTCCAAGGAAGCAGACTCAAATGATTACAAAGATGAAGAATGAGTTAATAAAAGCTTAACAAGAATTGGTGAAACTGGATGCACTATGAGTTGTCAGTTTCTTAGGAAAAAAAAATATCCCATTTTTATGTGATATCTCTTTTTTCTGACACATTGTTAGGCAATGCAAAATTATTTTTGATATGGTAGACCAAATAAAGTAGCTATGGATGACCTAGTTGGTGCTGTAGGATACCAGTGTAGGAATTCTGGATCAAAGTAAGCACTTGCCCATCCATAGCCAAATGAGGTTTATTTCTAAATTCTTTGGAAAACAATGACTATTCTTAAATAACATTCTCTGGTGAAAACCTGCAGTATTAATATTCATTGTTACTTAGTGTCATTTTATGAATATGACTGGGGAGCCAGAGAGCACATTTGACCAGTTTTATTGCAAAAAATATTTGGGAGGACATGGTCGCTTCTCTAAAGAAGGATTTTCAATGCACTTGAAGGCAAAGCTCTAATTTTTTTTTTTTTTTTTACTTTATTGAAAGAACCCATAGATGAGACTATTCTATGCAGTCATCTTGGTGTGTTGTTTCATTTTGAGTAAATTTTAACACAGGAATGGACAAAATTAAGACAAATATTGGAATTGTGAATATGTGGCTTGAAAATGCAAGTAGTTCTCAAGTTACGATATGAGTGCATCATATTTTGTTGTTTTTCCTGATTCTGGGGCTATAGAATGCTGTATGTGGAGAGCTCAACTGCAATTACAGCAGCTGAACAGGTACCTGTGGTGACAACACACTATCAAGGTCTGGTTTTGCCCAAGGATGCGCTTCCACGTACCCTCCCCGCTCTCCTGACACTTACTGCACGGCAAGTTCTCCATTTCCTCTCTTAAGGTTCACAATGCCCCATGAGGCATGCTTAAGAAAGCCAGGACACTGTATGATAAACAAGAAAGAAGAAAGTCATCATGCTGTAGTTCTTTAAGAAACTATAGCATTGTCTTCCATTTCGTCTACATAAGACAAGATACAATTTGAAAACGTTTGCATGCAATAGGAGAGCATTCCAATAGTTTTGGAATAACATGCTAAGGTTACAGGAAAAATATCATTCCTGGCATGAGTTTGCGATGCCAAAGTAGTCTCTGTAACGAACACAAATGATGTGTTCATGATGTTGACGGCTAGGCAAATTAGATATGGATTGCTTCTCCAATTATGAATGCAGATTTGTGCTAATGACATGAAAAACTTGTTTGAATTCAGTAAAAATAAGCAGACAACCAAATTCTGCAGCAGATTTTGCTGCTACATTTAGAGTTGAAGATTGACAAGGAAACCCTTAAAGGGAGGTCAAAACATGTTTATAGTTCTCAGTTGAACAAATAATTACCTATTGACTATAGACTGGGCAAGTGTCCTCTAAGTTTTCAACTTCTAAAGGGACTCTCCCTAAGACACAGAGTGAGCTACAGTGGATAATGAGGTAGATATTTTCAGATCAACTCCACTTGGGCTTCTGGTAATATCAAAACTAACCCAGTGGTGCCCCTGATACTGCACTTCTAAAATCAAAGCTTAAGCCCTACTGCCTTTTCTTTGGCTATTTAAAAAACAGAGGTTTTGTAGTCAAGGAAAAACCAAACATATAAAGCATATTAGTGTAGCAATGTGTCAAATTCATCTCATAAAACAAATTTAAAAAGAAAAAGAAACAGCGAATGCAGGAAATCTTTCTTTTATTAGCTGACCTCATTAGAACTACAATGGCGCTAGTACTTTCTTGAGCAAGGACAATGACCACTTGAACTATCGTAATAAAGTTAATCTTAAAATGTAGAGGGAGATATGTTGAATTGGTAGCTATTTGTTATGCACCTACTGTGTGCCATTCAACAAATTGATTTGTTAGGAGGTATTAACAGCTGTCTCATGATTAGATTTTGTCAAAATGACTGTTTACTAGTAGCTAGCTGGGATGCTGTTGAAGATCTAGGGCAAAAGGTTAAGAGACACATGAGCAAGTTCTATCAGCATATAGAATTCTCTAATAAGCACGGTCATTACGGTGTCACATCTATTTTTTTCTTATCTGCTTATTATAAATGTCTATACTATCAATGCAACTTCGTAAATAGAAATATATAAATTGAGCAATCTTCCCACATTCAGTTTTTATTTTTATCCTTCAAAGAAGCACTTGAAGACAAGGCTCTGATTTTTTTTAATTTTATTAAAAATATCCCATAAATGCAATTACTTTAAATGCATAAAACCAATCTGTTGTGTTCCATGTATAGTCTCAATTTTTAGATTTGCTCTGTTTTTTCCTCATTCTTCTATATTAGCGGATCTTTTTCTATCTAGTCTCTCCCATGTATTTTTTATAGTTAATTCTATAACATTTCTCTACTTTGTAATTTTTCTTCTTGCATCTCTGCCCTTAAATCATCAAACTTAGTGACCTGAATAATATCTCTCAGCCCTGTTCAAAAATATTCTTAATAAAATCACTCTAAAGTTAGCTATATGGTATCAATGCCTTTTATCATTTTCATGTTACTTGAATGTAAAAAAATATTTAACATTCATGACAGTATGGCTTTAAAAGTGTCCATTCTTTAAGTAACTTAAAATAGCCCCCATTACCTTCACTACTTTTTAGACTTTATGACAGACTCTCTCCTCGTTTATCTTTTCCCATTTATATTTTCATGTGTCATCTCTGTACTCTCTTTTCCAACTCATTGCCTCTCTAGAGCTCTGGCATCACTGAGGGTCTCTTCTCTGTTTCTATTCTCTGTGAGTGACATTATGTCTGTTCATGGATTTTCCCAGTACTTAGTTATAGAAAACTCTAGCTCCATAGCTGAGTGAAGACCTTTTCATACGGCTGAATGTTCAACTGCTTCCTGAATTAAGCCAGAGCTGGCTGAATATCAAATATTATCCTTGCTTCTACCTTATGAATCACTTTCCTATTATTTATCTGGAAGAAATAGGTCACTTAATTTTCTCCCCACTCCATTACAAATATAATCAGAGAATAGTCCCCACCATATATTTGCACATGTCTGTTACATAGCTGTTCATCTGTTTTCTCAATACCATTGGTTAAGAGCCACATCATTGCTTAAAAAAAAAAGATCGTCATCTCTGCTGTCCTTAGGAATAACTTACTAACTTACTTTCTACTGTTTTCTTTGCTTGATATTGTCTTTTTCATGTGCAACCCAGAGTTTCTTTCACAGTAACCATTCTCATCACCAGTACTACCGTATTGCTTCTCTTTATGTATTATCATTTTTCTCCAAATAACCATTAATTCTTCTACTACTACTAAATTCCATACTCTGTCACATGTCTTAGTTACTTTCTGACTTTCTGTCACTGAGACACAATGCCTGACACCTACAGAATTAAACAGAGGAAGGTTAATTTTGGCTCACAGTTTTTAGAGGTTTCAGTTTATAGTTGGCTGCATCCAAGCCTGAGCAGCATGACAGAGGGCCCTGGGGCAGCAGGGTTGCTCGTGATGGGACCGACAGGAGCAGAGGAAGAATTCAAAGGTGGAAAGTGGAAGACAGACCCTCCCAGGCCGCTCCACAGACCCTCCTCATTTCCTGCTTCCCCTCCCAGCATCACATTAAGCTATACACTCATGCAGTGATGAGTGTCATCTAACCACGATCCCCTCACACCTAAAACACCCTGCCTGTGAGTTCATGAGGCTTTGGGGGCACTTACATATAATTCACAACAACACTTGTCATTGACCATAAACTGCCAGTCTCTACTCACATCCTGCACACACACGCATACTTTCAGCAAGCCTCTCCTGTAGTCATACCAAATTCCTCAAGTTTCACTTGCGACATGTCTCTGGTACTTCTGCCTCATTTCTGCTCCAGCTGCTTCTGTGTTGCAAAACACTATGAAAGAATTTCACAATCCAGCACTTTGTTTGCATCTAAAGTCAGCTGTAGGCTGGCAAGATGACTCTGTAAACTACGTGCCTGCTTAGGCAAGTGCAGGGACAGGGCTTTGATCCCCAGCACCAAGTGTCATGCTGGACCCACCCCCAGTCCAAGTGTGGTGGCACAGGCCTGTAAGCCCAGTACTGGGGAGGTTGAAAACAGGAGGGTCACTACAAGTCCGAGCTGCACAGTGAGACTCCGTACAATAAATAAATAAATTTATTTATTTATTTATTTATTTATTTATTTATTTATTTATTTATTAAAGTCAAGCTGCATTGTGCCCTAGAACTTTCTTTACATTCCTTGAGAGTTCCCTGGATGTTATTACCATCATATCAGACTATGGGTCTGTTAACCCCTGTGGACAACCTTGACCAGAAGTGAGCAGAAGTGAGGGACACATCTTTATCTCCTTACCTTTAGAGGGACATGTATTAAAAGACTTTCATTTTGTGTCCCTGAGGTGCTGACAGTATTGTAATTGTATATAGAGGGTGCTCAAAGTGAAGCCTTATATATTCTTTCACTCATTCCTTTGTCCTAGTGGCATTTCTCTTGTTCCTATTGAGTGGGTCCACCTGAAGCAGTAAACAACTTCATTTAAGATGTTAGCCCAGGTTTAGCTTTGAAGGAGTCTGAAGAAAGTGTTGTCAAACACACAGGCTTTGCACATGTTACATGCTGTCATAATGCTGTAACATGCCCTGCTCATCCATGACTTGTTGATGTGAGAATGTGTCCCCTCTTCTCACACTAGGGTTTGTTGGCAATTTTCAACCTCTGGTAAATGTTATTTTTGAACACTTTGAACATCACAAGTTTTTATTCTTTTTGACATGGAATTCTATTTTAACATCACTTCCTCTGTGATACATCATTGTGTCCTTCAGAGCTCAAAGCAGGCCTGGCTTCCTGTGCATCTTAGAGTAATAACTGCCATGATGATGATATAAAATAATTCATGTTGAGCTTTCTTTACTGACATTTAATTAAAAAAGATGTGAAGGTGTTTTTTTTTTTTTTTTTTTTTCTATTATCAATCCCTGAGATAATCTAGAATTTTCAAAAACTTGACTTTGTAACATTGATAACACAGACTGATACATTCACACATGCGCAAAATCCCCATGGTACCATACATAATACAGAGAGGAGGAAGTCAATATTTAAAAACCTCACAGGTCAGAAGTAAGAGAAGTTTTTTTTTTTTTTTTTTTTTTTTTTGGCGTTTTTGAGACAGGGTCTTGCTATGCAGTTGAGGCTGACCTTGAGCTCAATTTTGTAGCCCAGGCTGGTCTCAAACTTGCAGCAATCCTTCTGCCTCAGCCTCCCAAGTGCTGGGATTACAGGTGTGAGCCAACACGCTCGGCTAGAAGTAAGAGAAGTTGATGCGAACTTAACAGAGAAAGCAGAATACAGTGTCCAAACTGGAGGTCCTAGTCACTAAGGAACCAAGGGCATTTGATTGCCCTTTATATAGAACTGGAAGTATATATAGAAGCTGTGGAATCCAGAACTTATAGGAGACACTCCTACGTAGACTCGGAACCCATAAATACATAAAATATCTGCAAAGAATGAAATGCAATGAATAATCACAGAAGTGAAAACAAAGTTTTGTTCATATTATTAAGTCAACGAAAACAGCCAAGGTGGTAAGGGATTAACACACATAAGAATAAACTTATACAAGCCAAAAGCTGAACAAGGATATGTTAAAAATTGACAGTCATCAAAGACACTTGGGCAACAAAAAGGAGATAGTTGAATTATTTTGATTTTTCTTTTATAGGCTCAAGCTATTTGAAGATAAATCTAGCATTATCAGTAATATCCCTTGTATTACTTCAAATAGCAGTTCCCAGTGGGATCTGGTGGAGCACATAATCCAAACTTTGGTAAAGCAGTGTTCAAATAGTGGATATTTAAGGATGTTTGATTATTTAACATAATGTAGTGTTTTCCAATGAAGAGCACAGGTTTTATTGAGAAAAAGTTCAGGTTCTTATTTCAATTTGATAACTGAATTGCAAAAAAAAAAAAAAAACGAAATTAAAAAGAAACAGGTAGAATAGAAAATAAACATTAACATGAAATCGAAGGTTGTTGCGGAGTATATTTTATATTAATAACTAAAGGAAGGTTAATGTTGATGTGATCAAATTACATGTAATGATTTTCCTAGGATAACTTGTACAGCCACAGTTTCTGTAGCATAGAAAGTTCAAATATCCATTAAATTTTAAAACAAAATAAAGTATCCTATCCATTGATTAGATACATATCAGTCATTTAAGAAGCATAGATGTACAAATATGAGAAAATGAAGGAGGAATTATTGACTATTTCAAAATTAGGACTTCTCTTCCAATTGTTGCTGTATTGATGCTGTATAATCTAGAAGATTTTGTTTCTTTCCTTTTCTTCTTATATTTTATATTTATTTATTTATTTATTTATTTATTTATTTATTTATTTATTTGAGATAGGGTTTCATTATGCAGTGCAGACTAGCCTAGAACTTATGCCAGTCCAGCTGGCCTCAACCTCCTGTATGCAGGGATTATAGTTGTACATCCATACCAGGCTTAATCTGGGAAATTTTTTTTTGTCTTTTTTTTTTTTGAGACAGGGTCTCGCTATGCAGTTCAGGCTAGCCTTGAGCTCACTTTTGTAGCCCAGGCTGGTCTCGAACTCGCACTGATCCTCCTGCCTCAGCCTCCCGCGTGCTGGGATTACAGGCGTGAGCCACCACGCCCGGCTAATCTGGGAAATTTTTAATACTTCTTTATCTTCTGTTTGGCTATTTCAAGCAAGAATACAAAATTTAATACCAAAAATTAAAGGTAAAATGTATTAAAAAGAAGACAACTGTGGATGATGGTGATGGTCTTATTTTACCTACATTTTATGTGAAAAACTTACCTATCTTTTAATATTTAAAAGACTATCATAGTGAACAGGAATGATTTAATTTTTATCATATGATATAGAAAGAAAATAGTGTCAATGGAAGAATTTACCCGTAAAAAAAAAAAACAAAAAATCAGCAACTACTAAGATCTCCCTCAAATGTCCTTCATCAAAGAAAAGAAAATTATGGCCTATTCCTTATTTCCAAGTTGGAGATTGTTATAATTTTCTCTAGTATCAATTCTACAGTTCATATATTTAAAAAGAAATCAATTGAGACATTACATTGACTGTAGAGTATTCACTACTTCTAAGGGGAGTGAAAGTTTCTTTGTAGATTGCAGAGCTAGTTCTAAACATGTCACCTGCTCCTTGGGTGTTCATGGGTGACTCCTGGACCCATTTCCTACACTCAGCAAAGTCACGGAAATTATGCCACCACACAGTGATATAGAGCTGTGAGTCAGGTTGCAGGACAGAGGCATGCATGGACTCAACACTAGGACAAAGAGTGTCTTTTTCTCCATGACCAAACAGTTTCTTTAGAGATGAGTTGCAGAGAAATGAAAAATGATTGTCATGCATCTTCCATTTTTTTTGAAAAATGAAAACACTTGCATGTAAAAAAATATTCTAAGTACTCTGAAATGCCTTTAGAAATATTGTACATTTAAAATGTACTTAAAATATATGAAAATTTTAAGCACCTGAATTTACATTCATTAACTTTCAGCATGAATGATTAATATAAGAAAATAAAATGATGCAAAATAAATGGATTTAATGTAGTAAGCCACTCAACATTGAAAAGACCACATATGGCTGATTCACCGGTGAATATGTCCAGTCTTTATATATTTTTTTAAAGATCTCATTCTTGGAGCTGATACTTACTCTTACTTTATAACATCGTTTGGATAAATATAAGATAGCAGCCAAGTACACTTATATAAATGAGACAGACCTCATAGGTTTTCACCATATGCACTGAGTAAGAAACAGGTTTACCAATTTATTCTGGCAAGGGGTTCGTACTTGAACTCTTTGGGAGGAAAAAGCATATTACAGGCACCATTTGACAAGGCACACTAATATTTGACTCATTAAGTGAGGATTTTTAATTTCCTTAAGGTTTATAATTTAAGTGAGTCGGCAACCTGATTAGGTAACATTAAAAATTAGCTCTTAGCTGCTAATAAGCTTCCCCTTGGTTACACAGCCTGTGGTTTTCCTGAGGCGAGGAGAAAGAGCCGCATGAGCCACTGTTTGCAATGCATGAATAAGATGACAAATGGGAAGAGGGCGTGGATGTTGATGAAGAAGGTTTGATTAGCAATTGGCAGCATGAAAACTTCTGAATTATTTTGCAAATTTAAGGAAAGGTTACACATGCAGTTGGTGAGCAGAATTACAGACACTAAAATAGAACTATCTGAAGAAGCAGACATTTTGTTTTCATGCATGTGATTTGGGTAGTTTTGCATCTCTTTATCTTTAATGAAGAACTTGGGCTAGGATCTTGATACAAAGCACATGAAATCTGCTCGTATGGTTCTTGGCCACCATGCAAATGTCACTAGCATCTCCCCAGGCCACACCAGTCTGGGATAACAGTGGGGTGACAATAAGTACCAGAATGTAAATGCTAAGTGCAAAGCTTCAGCAGACTGTGAGAACACAGGAGGCCACATTGACATGAAGCTCCCAAATCTCCACAATGGAGCCCCCACCTGTTTGACCAGCATAGAGAACTCCAAGCTATTGCAAGTGTTATCCCTCTCAAAATATCTACAGTGCCCCTCATCTTGCAATCCATTTGGTAATTCTCAGCTACAGATTATTAAAAAGTCATCTATACTTGGCTAAAATGACAGGAACTAAAAAATCCCTTAATAACAAAAAGAACCAAAGGTATTGTATGCTTATCTCTGACTCTCTGGCATCATCACAGAGCCAGGTTCTTTGTTTCTACAGCCTGCTATTATAGGAGAATTTCCTTGTGTATTAGTTTTCTTTTGCAGTCATAAAAAAACAAAATGTACCACAAATTGGATAGATTAAAAAATCTGAAAATTTATACCCTTACCATTTGGAGCTTAAATGTCTCAAACATTGTCATCAGTAAGGTTGTTCTCATCAGGAACTACCCTACACTGTATCTGTCTAGCTTCAGAGGAATGCTGATCATCCTTGAAACCCTCTGGCTTAGAGCTGTGTCTTTTCAATCTCTGTCTCAGTTGGCACCTGGCATTTCCACTGTGTGCCTTTTCTCTCATAAAAGCACAATACTTGGAATCCCGCGTTCATCAAATATGACTCCATGTTAATGCGATCGCATGCGCAGAAACCTTGTTTCTAAATGAGATCACATAGACTGTCTCTGCACATCAGTGCCCCAGGCCCTCCTTCAGTCCAGTGCATTCGATCTGCTAACATCCTCAGATGAGCAAAGGCACTGCTGATAAAGATGTTAGTTTCCCACTTGAGCTACATACAGGATCACAAACCACTGACTTCACTTATTTTCTGAATTTAAGATTTAAAAATATCCTTTCAGGTGTTCTACTTATTACCTTAGGTCTCGATGTGAGAAATGATTCTCCATTGAAAACAGTTAATTAGCCTGTGGAAAAGGTCCTTTCCAGAATGGACATACAGAGTTAGCATGTTTTCCTTCCTGAGGGATGCAGGAATCAGTCTTTCCAGAAGCACATAAGTATGCAACTTTGAATACAGTTAGTGATCTGTACTAAGGGGTATGAATGTCAAAGGAAGAGTTTGAAACTGATCGCTAATAGGACCATGAAAAAATGTCTAACCCATGAGAGACACAATCCTAGAGGTTCTCATCACAAAAAGAGCGACAAATTAGATGTATATGTCAACTTTAGACTGTATAATGTTGATTATTTTCTGGTCCTACTACATGGCCTGTTTACTAGGACTCATCACTTTGGTTTGTTAGCCTTATTTCAACCAGAAGCACCATCAGATGGTAGGCTAGAAAGCATCCTAGATACCAATATACCCCTCTCTACCGGGGAATTAAAAAAGGAAATAGAATGCAAGGAGTTTGTGCAGGCTGAACCTGATCAGCCCCAGTTCATGAACCCCCATACACTTCAACGTACTCATATGTGTTTGTGGAAATTATGGTTTTAGGGATAAGACTATAGCCTGTCAAATTCATATGTTAACGTATTAACCCACGGTCCCTAGGAATATTGTTGGAATTATGAGCTTAAAAGATGCAATTAAGGTCAAGTGACTTTGTATTTGTAAGCACTACTCAAATGCATCTAGTAATTTGCAAGAAGAGGTAAAGACAACAACACACACACAGGCAAAGACCTAAGTAGGACACAGTGAGAAGGTGGTTAGTTTTCCATCACCCAAGCAGAGGGGCTGCTGGAGAAAGAGGCATCATATCCAAGTCCCATTCTCCAGATCTGTGAGGGCATAAACATGGTTGTTTAAGTTTCCCTCGCCTCAACCCTTACCTGTGATATTTTGTGTCCCTGGAACCAGTGAATGCAGAGATAGCAACTCATACATTTTACGAGCAGTGAATAGATAGCTCACAGGAGGTCATCTAAGTCATATCATTTTTCAGCTTAGCAATTAATCTGACTTTTTAACACACACACACACACACACACACACACGAACGCATACACACACACCATATCACACAACGTATTTTTCAAGATAGAGCCTTGAATATAGGACAAATACCTTAACTGTATGTTTCATGATAGTCTCTTAAGTGGAAATCCCCTTCCAAATTTTCATCCTCTTGAGTAAATGAAGTCTGCTTCCACCAATCATCTTCTCAATGGTTAACCAGGGCTCGTAGAACTATTTGTTTAATTAATAAAGTAGGAAACAGCAGTTAAGCACAGAGATCCTGGGGTCAAATTTTCTGGATTTGTATCTTTGTTCTTTAATTCATCTTTTGGGGCAAAAAGTTTGAGGTCTCTTTTTCTTTCACCATAAGAAGAATTAAAGGGAAATAATAGATATGCTTGCCTCCTAGCTTCATTAGGTTTAAATGAATTGGTTTTTATAGACACATATGTATAATAAAGGTTCTGTAAATGAAACTACAAATGATAGCAGCAGTATTATTGGCTTGAGAATCTGCTCTTACTATAGAGCAGAAAATGGATTGGAAAGGAAATATGACCTCCTGTTTGGTCTCTTGTCACTCTGCCTCTAAAATACTATTGTTCTTGCTTAGGATTCCATTATCCCATTCATTATTATTGTCTTTTATACACACATTTTACTTCTGTATTAAACTATTTTCACCATATTTGCCTTTTTCTCTTTTCCTCTTTTTCCTTTCTCCTTCTTCTTCCCTCCCCCTCCTCCCCTCCCCTTCTCTTCCCTTCCCCTCCCCGTCCTCCTTCTCCACCTCCTCCTCCTCCTCCTCCCTCCTCTTCTTCTTCTTCTTCTTCTTCTTCTTCTTCTTCTTCTTCTTCTTCTCTCTCTTTCCTCTCTCTTCTTCTTTTTCTGCAGCTCAAAAGTAAATTTCTAGTAGCTAAGAGGGAAAAGATATGTATTATTATATCATAGTTATTTAAATGTTCAATTGCCTCAGCAGTTCTAGACCACTTACAAGAAGTGTAGAAAGCTTGTCTTGCAAGGAGAAAAGAAAATGTTCCCTGTCATCATGGAGTTTATTGTTGATCAGACTAGAAAAATACTTGGCAAAAATTTCACATATGGTGAAACCTAGAAAGAAATAATTGTGTTTTGAATAGGATAAGGGAAGTGTAAAACAATTCTCTTAACCTGAGAGCTGACTGTCAATTTGCTAAGCTATGACATTGTAGTCAGAAGCAAATGGGAGTGAAAGCCTTCAGGTAAAACAGAAAGATGCACAATCCGAGAAAATAGATGAGTCTGATGATATGTGACTGAAGTCCAGGAAATATTAGGTAAAACACAAAACACTTGTTCAACAATACCTTGATCTTCCACTATTGTATAGATTATTTCAAACATTTTGTTATGTATCCAAAGAGGACTTTAACATAATATACAATACAGTAACGTGATTATACCTGAGCATTTAAAAGACAATTTTCATGCATGATTGGTGATGAATTAGGTACTGATGAGAGGATGAACATTGTTCCCAGGAAGTGCTTGAATAAGACCACAAGGGTAATTGAGATGGCTGGAAAACTTCCAGTAGCTGAAGGGATTGATTTGTGATAAAACAAATCTTTTCAATCTTCCAGACTCAGCTTATGTGAACTCCCTTTGACAGCAGTTACAACTGAAGGAGGTAAATAAGATAAATAGTAAAATGGAGCAGGCTTAAAGACGATGGCTATAATAGGGTTTACAGAGTTGTTGGCATCCTTGGTATTGATTTCTTTCTTGCTTTTTTTTTTTTTTTTCCTTTAGTAATCTCAGGAAATTGCACTTGCCTGGCCAGCACTTATGCTGCTGAGCTATCTCCTTGGCCTAGCATCCTTGTTAATAACACATATGCGTGTGTGCGCGTGTGTGCATGCACACACACACACACACACACACACACACACATGAGAGAGAAAGAGATTAGGAAAAATAGAGAGATGAGAGAGATGAGAGATCTTGAATTATCTTAGAAAAGTTCTTCGAGTTTATAGTCATGATTTGAGAATACATAGTATAGGAAAGAGTTTCTATGTGTAAAAATGTAGTCAAGGCATGGAAAAAGAAAATAGATCCTCAAATAGCTGTGGTGAAGACAGCTAAATCTCAAGATACACCTGGATTGGTATTTTATCATTAGATGCCTTTTAAGAATGTGTCATAATTTATGTTCACATAAATTTATGAAACTAATACTAATTTTATGCCTACATTAGAGATTTGGAACCATAAGGAAAGTAACCAATTAGAAAGCCAGGTGTTGTGGCACATGCCTATAGTCCCAGCACTCGGGAGGCTGAGACAGGATGATAGGTGCGAGTTTGAGACCAGCCTGCCAGTCTGTGCTACAGTGAACTCAAGACCAGCCTGAACTCCATAGCAAGACCCTGTCTCAAACAAACAAAAAAACAAACAAACAAAGAAAAGAAAAAAGAAGCAAAGAAAGTAATCAATTAGCAACTCTTTCATAGTCACCCAATTTGTACAATTCATTTTCTTGGCACTTCTGCTTAATTCTGAAGCCTGTTCACTTGTTCTGTTCTGCTTAAATGTGTTTGAAATCCATTTATTATAATTTCAATGTTTCTTTGAATATCAGGTTTTTCATTCAAAGATTCAGGTTAATACATAACTGGATGATCTTAAAATATTACTCCATGTTGTTAGTCATGAAAAATTTTGCTAAATAAAGGACATGTTTAAAGAATGAGGGTTTTCTAAGTCGTCAGTGCATAAAATGATGGTGGCATTTCAAAATCAAAATGTTACAGATCTTTTTACCATAAAAGTCAGTTACAGTTTCAGATAACATTGGTTTGCAAAGTATCCTTGATTTAAAATGGAAACCTGAGCTCTTGAAACCAAGAGGTGAGTCACAGGCCCAGAATGTTCATTTGCAACCCCAGGAGGGGAGTTTCTAGGGGGCTCCTGTGTCTCCTGCATTCTCACTCCTGCTGAGTCACCTGCAAATTGTCATTTGCTAGGTGCTTGTTTGAGTTGTCTGGAGCTGAGTTATGAGAGCGTCTCAGTCCTCTAAGCACCCTTGCTCTTTCTCTCTGCCTCTTCAGTCTTCTTCCCAGGCTCGCCTGAGCCTCTTCAGCTGCCGTGATAAAGTGAATCCAAATTACTGGTTTGAGACTAGCTAGTAACCTGACATGCACACAAAAATTCTTTTAATATTTTCTGACATAATCATTCTAAAGGGTTTACTCAGCCTTTCACATGATCTTACTTGATTTTTTTTCTCCTCATGTATCTCAATAGTTGATGTAGCACAAGTTTGAAAATGTTAATCTAAATCTTCAACAAAGTTATCACAAAAGTGTCATTATTATAAAATACTTTGCTGGGCGTGGTGGTGCGTGCCTATAATCCCAGAACTTGGGAGGCTGAGGCAGGAGGATCGGTGTGAGTTCCAGATCAGCGTGAGATACAAAAGTGAGTTCCAGGCCAGCCTGAATGGCGCAATGAGACCCTGTCTCAAAAAAGATAAAATAAAATAAAATAAGATAAAATAAAACAAAATACTTAGAAATTTCAAACATAAAATACTAAAGTAAGACTGATCACACAACTTCAACAGTTACCTGTGCTTCCGCATACACGTACAAAATATGTGGTGAGTTTTGCGCTCATTAAGCCCTTACTCATACACACAGCATGTAAAATAATGCATTGTATCTCAGCTTACTCTTAAATGGTATTAGTTCACATAAAAATTTCTTCAAATATTAGAAAAGAGAAACTGTTTTTAACAGACTTAAGGGGCACCCGAGGACAAAGTGAAAATGATAGCTAGCATTTTGTAGTCAAACCTGTTTCAATTTTCATCTTGAATTCTTCAATATTTGAGAAACCTGTGTAGGCTGGCATGCTAATCACCCAGATACAATTCAACACACTGCATTTATGGTGATAGAGACTGGATGATGGGATTTGTTCAGTTATGAATGTGGGCCTTGCATTACTAGAGCCTGAAAGGAACCTCCCCCATCAAGACATTCGTAGAGCTGTGAAATCATTATCCCTCCCTTCAAACACTGCTTCTAGAAAACATGACACTCTATGCAGAAGAAATGCGTGTGCCTACCACACAAGCATATTTCAGAGAAAGAATTAACTGAGCAAGGTTAGGTCTTCCTTGCTAAGGGAACATTCAAATATTTTTCTTCAGTAAAAGGAAAGGGAAAGAAAGCAGTCTGGGGCCAGAAGTATTACTCAAATCATCAATTTCCCAGAAAATGTGAAGAAAGGCAAAATATTAGGCCCTTAAGATTGAGTTGTACAAGGATTTACAGAAAATAGTCTTTCATTTGTGTTTATAGTCAGACATTTTCTTCAGTTCAAATAAAGATTAATTTGAATGCAGCTGTTACTTAAGTTTGACTTTTGACTTAAAAAGATGATGCAATTGCAGGGAAACTCTGACAAATAAATGTTAAATTCCACTTCCCCAAAATAAAATAATAAGGGCCAGGGTCCTAGTGCGCAGCCTGCCAGCCCTCGTTGGCAAAAGCCAATTTGTGCTTTTCACATCGTTCTTTTTTCATAGTTGCTTCCATCTAGATCCAGGGAACAAAAATATGTCATTCAAAATGCTTGCTGATTTCTCATTTATTTTGCTTTTCAGATAGCCAACTTTTCTTGCCCTCAGACCTTTCTTCCGATTTCTTAAGTCTTTCGATTTGTATAGGAAATACTTATTACACTTTCAGCTAGCAGACAAAACACTATGGGACCTCTTAGTCTCTATTAAATTTTTAGTTAAGCCTCATAATAAATTACTTTCAATATTTCTTCTTAAGCACCCAATAGATATTTTTTTCTGCAGAAAATATTCTAATTTATAAGCCTAAGGAAATTGTGCCAAAAGACTACTCATTCATAGTTACTTGTATTCAATACAACTACAACAAGAAGGAAATGATACAACTTTTTAATGTGTATGTGTTTTAGTGTAGGGTCATTTGTTGAATATCATACTTTATGTATTAACTCTTAATGAAATATGCATCCTTGCTGTTTTTCTATCTTCTTTTAGTATAAAATTCCTTGTTTCCCTCTTTCCCTCACCAGGTTTAGTATCTCAGCACACACATACATCATTGAAAATGAAGACGAGATAAAGTTTAATTTTTTTTAGTGAATTTAGTACAGGGTCTACAGGATGTACAGGGCATGCAAATTCTAACTATACCGATTGTACTTGGAGCAATTCTCCTGTTTTCAGCCACATAAGTGCTGGAAATAAAGACATGCACCATCATGCCCAGTCTCAGTAGCTATCTCAGCATACCCCAGGTGCAGGGCTGTCACGGCACTCTGGGAATCGAACTCTGGTCACTGTGCTTACCTAAGCATGTGCTTTAGTTTGCTGAGCTATCTGACTGGCCCTAGGACTAAGTAAATCTTTATACAAAGATGTGACTGAGCCCCAAGAAGTAAGCGACAATGCACTCTCCTAGTGAGCTCTGTAGATAAGGTGTAAAAATTCTAGCATTTTACTCTATAGCTGTATTCAATACAGATAATATTGGGGCTGGGGAGGTAGCTCCACAGTACAAGGACCTGCCTGGCAAGTGCAAGATCATAAGGTTGAACCCCAGTCCTGCTAAAATAAATAAATAATAATACCACCATGCAACTACATGTTGTGGTACTGAGTAGAAAATGAAGGGCAAGATATTAAAAGGATAATAATCCATGCTGTGCCGTCACTACCAGTCCACATGCATTTCTCAAAGTATGGCTTTGTCTCCACAGATGGGCTTGAAATTCCTCAATCTCTAACAAATGAAGGGAAGATAGAAAGCCACACCCATTATGGAATATAAATCTCAAAGGAAAAGCATCTAGTGAAAATTGTAAAAACCAGTGTGATGCAACTTTCATTTCCAAAAACACTAGAAAAAAATGAAGACATTAAAGAGGAGGAAAAAGAAACACTTAGGCCTAGAAACATTGCGGTAGACTTATGCAACAACATACATCACATATTTTTTCAATGCTGCCAATTAGAGTGCCTCAGGCTGAGACAATAAACCAAACAGACAATATCAGTGAAAACGTATGTACAAACAAAAGAAAAAAAAGTTAAACAGCTAAATTCCCTTATCCTTGTGTGAAAATTCTCTCAACCAAAAGCAGAAAAATGTCATCAGAACTCAACAATTTTCTGGTACGTCTGAATGAAGAATTAAAAAAAATCTTGAAGATGTACGTAGCTATAGAAGAGCCTATTCTGGTAAACTTAACTCAAAAAAAAAAAAAATGTGGGCTGTGCATGGTTATACAGACATGCCTATTTAAACATAGCTTTCTTGGCTTTCACGTGTTTTCCAGTTTGAAGATCAGTAAGTAGTACACTTTCCATTCTCAACTGTCTTGGTTGAGATGGCGAAGAACATGATCCCTTTAAGTAAAACTTTACAGCTCTGAGAAAGGTACCATGCATCTCCATAACCTGGAGAAATGTGGAGTTCCATAGTTATAGTTTGGGGTTCTGGTGCAGATGTAGCTGGGACCTTCTTTGACCAATGAGACAGTCCAGTTCCCATAACTTCACTAGCCTGAGTCTTCAACCTGAGCAGAAGCCTGAAGTCCCAGGCTGATTCAGGCTTTGCCCTTAAAAAAGAGAATTGTGTTGTCAAGGCTTAATGGGTAGACGTGGAGTCAGATTCAAAATGTTGTTTCCAAGTAGTGACTAGGTCACAATGACTTGAATGAGAAAAAAAAAAAAAAAAATACAACTTAAATTTAGATTTCATTGCCATAAGACTCTGAAAAAAAAAACAAGAAGGAAAGAAAGAGAGAAAGAAAAAAGAAAGAAAGAAAGAAAGAAAGAAAGAAAGAAAGAAAGAAAGAAAGAAAGAAAGAAAGAAAGAAAGAAAAGGAATACAATAGAGCCCAGATTTAGATGAGGAAGTTTTGGCATTTTATGCTTTTGATCATTTGTTTTTTAATAGAACAGATTTCTTTGAAACATTACCACATACTGGGTTACACTGGCAGTAAAATACTAGCAAGTATAAGCAAAATCTTTATAACCTTGCTGTAGCCCTGATGAGTCACTAAGAAAGTTCAAGATTGTTGTTGGAGGAAAAAATAAAAGTAGCAACTGCAGAAATTACGTACTTTGGGGCTTTAAACTAGAAACAGTTTGATCTTATCAAGTTTTTGAGGTATGAGTTATAAAATTATGTATACACAGATAGAAAAAGACTGACAAAAAATGCTTGTTAGGTAGATGCTTCACGGATGTTTTTATGCAAGTGGAAAGCAGATAAGAGGTGTTTCTCACTATCCTGAGCAACAACTTCTTGAAAGTTCACGATATAAAGTCAAATGTTACCAGACTGCTGCTTCTTATTTTTCATCATGTAAATATTATTTCAATTTTCACTGTTTAAATAGAATCAACTTTCCTAATAGAGAACATTTTATTAGAAGACATTTTTAATGTAAACTTGGTGAATGGCTGTTATATACACAGAATGCAAAGTCTCACAGACACAGAAGCCCGTGAGATTCTGAAAATGCTTTTTCTGAATATATGGTCCTAACAGGGTCCATTATGTCCAGGAAGTTTGACTTCATGAACATCCACATTGTCACTTTATGGTCCCCTTTGAAAACATGCAAACTTTCAACTCACCTATTTATTTGTGTATCAAACATACCACAGAACAAAAGATTTGTGGGAAAATTATGTACCACCTTACAACTCCTTTTGTTACAGCACAAGCCCAAAGAGTTCTCCTTCGAATCTTCTGTGCAAACTTGGCTTCTAAAATGAACCATGCTGGCCTCTTCTTTCATCTTCTATTGTTGCCTGTCTTGTGGTTCATCGCCTCAATTTTTTCTTTCCTAAATTCTGGTGAAATAAAGAAAATACTAAAAGAATTAAACACAAATCTCTTAAATCTACCATGATACAATATAAACAATTGTTACTAAAGGGAAAAATGAAAAATATGACACTATTGCTAATGTATATAATTCACCTGTCAACCTAAATAAAATCTTTTGAAATGTACTCAATCTATTTGCATGTGAAATTAAGACCAAATTGGGCAAGGGAGTGAAATAATATGAAAACATAAGCTTAAAGCAATCAGAACTCATGCAAAAGGCTAATGAGAAAATTGATCTGTTTGCATGGTAGAGAAAGTGGAAATAATCTCTTTTACATTACACAAATCAAGTCTTCATAATTGGATTTGACATGAATACAGGTGCAGCATCATTGCATGGGACATTAGCTTGTACTGCAAAGTAATTTAAGTTAGAAGTGTAACTTCTGTTAAGAAATAAAGTCATCAGCCCAAAAAAAAAACAGAGTCATATTCATGGAAAAGAAAGAGACGATCAATAGCACATTTTCTAATTTAAATATTCAATGTAGCTTGGGAGAACAAAATAGAGAAATAATACTGAAATTTAATTGTATTGCTTCAGTTCTGTAAAATAAGAATGGAAAGCGAAGAATAGATTATAAATTAAGTAGTATTTTTTTTCATTTTGCTTCAAATTACTGGAGTATTTTTGTCCATTTACTAAGTGTTAGCTTCCTGTGTGTAGTTAAATAAGGAAAGTTTGCTGATTTTCCTAAACAATCTCAGAAATTAAATTACTTACAAATTCATTACATTATCTACTGTGATCAACATTTTAAAATGAATAATTCTAAAGCATGACCTGGGACAATGGTGAGAACTTCTGGAAAGGAATATATATATATATATATATATATATATATATATATATATATATTTTTTTTTTTTTTTTTCTTGTTTCACAACCTTTGTTTGCTTATTCACTCATTTTTATGGCCGGCTCAGCCCGCCTTGAGGGCAGGGCTGGCGCAGCATGTGGTGCCGGGGATCGAACCGCGGTCCCTGAATCTGCCCAAGCTTTCCCAAGCAGGCGCTTTAGACCACTGAGCCATCCCACCGGGCCCCTGGAAAGGAATATATTGAAGTCTTATACCTGTACATAGAAGATAGCATAAATATTATATATATATATATATATATATGCTAGATAATATTTTTATATTATGCAAATGAAAATTTTGCACAGTTACCTTAAAAATACTTTAGATTTTGTCTTATATATTTCTTTTTCTTATATAGAATATGATTTTAAACTGTTTTAGCAGAAGTTGCTGGAGGTCCATTGGAGGATGCAGGAGGTTTTACTTTTCTGGATCCCAAGTGCTGCTTTTGCTTGGCCTTGCTTCACCTGCCCAGATTGTGAGCAATAAGTGGGGTTGGAGAACAGCTTTCCCCATTGCAAATGGAGATTGTAGGCCCTTTAAGTCCTGGACCTGCCCTGGTGTCACCTTGCCAGGTGTTGTAGAAAAGGCCCCGCTGCATTGCATATGTCCTGATGTGTGAACACAGCCAGAAAAGGCTCACCCATGCTCCCAAGAGTCTATTTCCCTGTGTTTAATCCATGTGGAAGGAGACTGCATCAATCCAGTGACTCTGTCCTCCTGTCGTCTTTGTCTTGCGTGAGCTCTGGAACACTGTTTCTTACTTGCCTGGTAAATGTACTGCATTTTGTTTGGGCTTACCAGCACACCTTTCTACCACTCATTGGCTGCAAAGAAATCTTCAGCGATGTGGAGACTGGCACAGGTGACCAATCCTGTTTCACCTTTATCCTGCCTGAGACTTTGCTGCAGCCCACAGTATCTTTCATAGTTTCCTTTATAGTACACTGGTATGATGTGGATCTACAGGACCGTTCTATTTCCTTTATTCGTTAGGGAACTCCCAGCACTCAGCACATAGTCAAATTTCTGTCTGAAATTCATCCTGGGGGAAAATACAAAGAGAAATCTGCAGAGGGAAAAGGTGGATTCAAGCAATCTCAAACAAGCAAGAGTCCTTTTTTAGTGAAGTCACGCAAAACACACGTAATTGCCTCTTCATCGAATAATGATAACACATGTGAAGTAATGTCTATGTGGATTGCACAGAAGAAACTCTACAGTCAGGAGTTTTATTAAACGCTGATCACATAAGCACCTTCTGTCCATTATATATCAAAAACCCAGACTCCCGCATGAAAACCAGATGTTCTGCATTAAGCATACCATTTGCATAAATTGTTTAGATACAATAAGCCGTTCTTATTAGGGAAAAGTGGGAAACTTTCTGAACTCCAAATTCCCCAAAGCCAGCCAAAGGGTAAACCTTAAAATAGCCCATTCTGAGGAAAGCAATCTCAAGCCTAGCACATTAACCCCTCTATCCCTCATACTGTATAATCTTTATCTTCTATAAAATTTTCACTGTTGAAGTTATCATGCTGTTGTTGCCCCCTAATTGAAATTAGACCAGCATTGCATATAAATTAATTTTTGAAGCTACTAATCTTTGTCATTCTTGCGCTGATTTCTAATTTCCTCAGAAGATAGTAGAAAATGACTACTGCACAACGCTGAATGTCACCAGAAGTTAGCCTTATGACACCAAATAACAATTCAATTTAGACAATTTAGAAAAGAAATCTGGACAGCTGGTAGCTAGGCTGATGTCTGTACCCAAAAGTCATTTTAGAGTAGAGCAAGTAAAAAATGGAACAAGTGTGAAGTCTGCAAAACATGTTCTTGTTCTTCTGTGAAGCACTTTTCTTTTAACTATTTTGCTGTATTTTGAATATTCAAATTATTTTAAAATATTCATTAAGGAAAAGCATTGGCTACTTTAAAATTCTATGAGCTTAAAAATGGGAAATGAGAAAATGCTAAAACTGGAGACAGCAGAAGAAAATATATTTTACACATGTCCTAAGAAGCAGGTGGGGAATGGAAAAAGCAAAGCAGTCATGCAGGAAATTCATTCTGGGTGCTTTCTGATAAGGCAAAACAGCCACCCAGTCAGGGTAGGGCCCAGGCTATTATGCTGGCCTTTGAATGTTATTTATTTGGCTTCAGCAAAGCTGAAAAGCAAAACTCAGTTTAAAAGGGCCTTTTTTGTTTGACCATGGACTTCAGATTTTTTTTTTTTTTTTTTGAATTCTTGGAAAGAGAAGTAGAAGAATCCCCATCTAATGCCTATCTGGTAAGTACCAATGAAAAGCTATGATACCTATGCTTACCAGGATGGAGGTAAAGTAGTAGAAGCCGCGCTGGCACTTTACAGGTAGAGGCCACCTGCCATCAAAATTCCCTTGAGAAAGTAAGTTCATTTTAGACTTTGCAGGCAAAGAATCAAATTGTAGAGGATAAATATACCATGGTTAAAAGCCATCCAGCATAATGTTATAATTTTACAAATAAGAAACTGAAGACAGGAGAGGTTACACTGTAAGTTAAAGAAGCGCAGCATGTTAAAGATGCTGGCTAGTTAGCAGCGAGCCAGCAGAAGCATGTCCTTCTTCCATTCGCCGATGTCTCCATAGATTGCTTGTTCATATACATTAGAGAGAACCGTGGATCAGACACGCATGACATCTACCACCATACAGATGTATGAGACTATAGTGTTTGGGCAATAAGACAAGGTTTTTTTGTTTTGTTTTATTAAAGAAAAAAACTTGTTCATTATTTGAAGCACTATAGACAGCCTATACTTTGTATTTTAGACTTTAATCTTTCTTTACCACTTATGTAGCACTTGATACAATTTTCAAGATTGTTTCAATGATTACTCTCCCTGGCCATTTATAGGAATATGAGGCTTATGGACAAAGATATGAAAAAAATAGCACCTCTAGGGACAGAGACACACACTTGATTCTGTCAAAATAAATCCCAATGGAAATACAGTTAATTAAGCCTGGCAAATCAAGGGAGACCAAAGTGTCCTATTGTGGAGCAAATTGCCATGCTGCCCTCCTGTAGCTATTAGGTCCACGTGAAAGCATGAAGCTGTACTATTTTGGTAATCAGACTTGAGGAGAATTCAGGGATTCAAAGAGAAAAATGACCTTTAAATAATGACCTACATTATTACCATATTAAGGATTCATCATTAATCATTATCATTTAATTGTTAGGAAGTAATCATTATTACTATCAAGACTGGTATAAATAGATTCCACTACTTCTAAAAAAGGCAATAAAGTCATTCAATATTTTCTGAGAATAAAATTGTTTATTTAAAAACTTACGTGACTTTTTTTTCTTGTATAGTTTATGGACATGAGACTTTGACCCTTGCTTTATGTTCCTTATACTTTTACAACTTACTTTCCAAGTAGTAAATATTGTGTTAAAATAATATGTTACACAGAACTTCAATTGGTAAATCAGAGCATAGCAAGCTGCACTGGTTAACTTGGTAAATGACTGTATTTTACAGTGTCTGTGGGTAATCAGGTAGCCTCTCTATCCACCTGTGCCCACCTCCAGGTATCTATGAAGAACCAGGAAGTCACAAAGGAGCTTCATTTAAAAGGAACTGATAAAAATTATTGCACCCTCCAGGGCCAGCCTGATAACTTAGAGACTAAAGTGCCTGCTTCAGCAGAGCACAGCAGCCTGGGATGCCGTGCCAGCCCAGCCCACAAGTTGAACTGAGAGAGTGATTCAGACCAGGTGTGGTGGCACATGCCTGTAACCCCAGCACTTTGGGAGACTGAAAACAGGAGAATCACTACAAGGCCCTGTATCTCCCATCCTAACTGAATTTTTTAAAGATGCACCCTCCCAATTCGCAAGACTACATAAAGCTTTATAACATTGTTTTTTAATGATTACTCCAATAAAGCATGGACCACATTTTCATTAACTTTACTCTAAAAAGAAAGAGGCATGGCTTATCTTCTAGAAGAAATGCTTAGAATTATATCCTAGAAAACATAAAGCAAAATGCTGACGGAAAAATTATTTAAAAATAGGCAAAATGAGAGCAGCATACTGAGAAGAAAAAGAGTAAACAGTTAGTTACATTATGTGGGGAAAATACCTGCTTTAAGAGTTAACATATGAGAGAATTGAAGGCAAAAGTGATGAAAACAGAGCTTTTATCAGTGAGAGGGGAAGAACAAGTGAGGAGAAACTAGGGGTGGTGGGAGAGATCTGGACAGTAAACAAAGAGAAAAAATTAAGATGTGTTACATGCATGCACCAGCTCCATGTGGTAATCATGATTGTTATGTCCTACAAACATGAGCTAAGCATAAAAGGTAAAGATCAGTAGTCATAGAAATATGTAATAATCACAGTGATCTCTCCTCAAATATTGTGTTATTAATGGTGACTTACTGTCCATAAGTTTTCTTTCAAATTGGCATAAGTATATGGGTTGCAGACTCTAAGGAGGACAGCATTCTATTCTTGAAGTTCATCGGTGTGTGTATGATATATCTGTGAACATTTTGCGATGTCTATCCTGATGGCATGTGCCATAATGACCAATGGGAATGAGACATATTTCATGACCAAGCCAATATAAAAAGCTTGAGAGTGAAACATTACAGAAAAGTAAAGTCATTTTTACTTCTGTTTGGAAGAAAAACATACTTTACTGCCTTTAACCTTTCAGTGTTTTCTTATGGATAATCATCATGCCACTAAATTCTATAAAAATAAGCACTTCCCAAGTAGCATAAACTGCACCATGATACCAAGTAAAGCATGAAAGTATACAGCAAACCCCAGTGTCTGCCAGCCAGGAAAACCTTCAGATCAACTATAATATAATTTCTCAAGCTTTCATTGTATGAAGATTTTGTTTAGGTTTTGAAGTGCTTTCTCATAATTCTTATTTTATTTTTTAATATTTAGTACAGAATCACCAAGGTTTCATTACACAGACTGAACTTGTAATAATCCTCTTGTTTTCAACCCTCCCAAGCACTGGGATTGCAGGCATACACCATCCCGCCCAGTTTCAGTCACTGTCTCAGCCTGCCACAGGAGCAGGGCTGGCACGGCATGCTGGGATGAAACCTGGGTACCTGCATCTTCCTAAGCAGTCACTTTAATCCACTGAGCTATTTGGCTTGTCCCATAAATTTTATTTTAGAATCTGAGGTCCTATCATTGTCGTGTGTGCTTTAGGAGGCAGTGCTGTGGATGTGCTTGCTAATTAGATTTCATGATCGTAACGCTGTGGATCAATTATCTTTCCTAGGGCTGAGACACAAAATCCAACACCTACAACTAGAAAGTGGACACATTTATTTGTTGCTCACAATTGCAATGAGAGGAAAGTAGCACACACTATGTCCCTGTCAGCTAGGAAAGAACCTAAGATGCACAGCTAGGAACAACACATGTCCCAGATGTCAGGACACACCTGGATAAAGCTCCGCTTATAAGCATCACGTTCTGCCAATGAATTTATTAAGGAGCTAATTCCTCTGTGATGACCATCATATCTAGCTAGCCTTAAAACATATGAGACTTTGGGAATATATTTCATATCTAAATCACACATTTCTGTCCTTGTCCCTCCAAAAGCCTTATGTCCTTTTCATTGTACAAAATGAACTTGGCATACCTCACTAACTCTTAACAGTTTCAGCTCCAGGGAAATAGCCAAGTCTAACATCTTCTCTGAGATATAAGGCAAGCTCTTAGCCTATGCCCCTGTAAAAACTAAAATATGTTAAGTATGCCTAACACACAATGGCATAGGGTAAGCATTCACATTCCACAAAAGAAGAATAGAGAGATAGAAAAGAACCAGACCACAGCAAGACAGAATTCAAACAGGGAAAACTTAGAAACCTGCAGCTATGCAACCCCAGCTTGAGTTGCAGCAAAATATGAACTTCAAAGGGCTTGGACAGCCCAAGCTCTGTGGCTTAGCTTGCTGTCGTCCAGATGGCGTCAGCTTGGGCTGGCAGCATGCATAGGGCATGGAGGTTGGCACAGTAAGTGATTTATATTTCTGTTATTTCCAAATTCCTGGAGTCTCCATTGCATCTTTAGCTTTACTTTCCCAAGTTTGTTACTGTCAGCTCATGGGCAAATTGCCTAGACTCTTGGGTCTTCCTTTGAAAAATAAATGGAGGTGGCCCTGACCCCACAACTCTTGCATTTGTTATGTCTGAAAGCCAGCGACTGATGGGTGACCCCAAGGCAGGCTTCAAGTTCAAGCAGTAACCTATTGTTCTGAACAATGACTATGATGGCTGTTGGGTGTCTGGATGACCCAGCACTGGGAACTGAATACATGAAACCAAATTCTTGGGTAGGCATCACAAGAACTCCTTACAAGTGCAAGCTTTTTAGTTTTGCACTCTTGAGCCTGCAAAGCTAGAGGGCTGAGCTTTTTCTGAGAGACCTTCAAGAGCCCTCTCTTAATGGCCTGATGCAAAGTGCTTGAATTCTCTATTAAGCTCATCTCAGCAACCATGATCTCCTGGACTCCAACTTTGAAGGTCTTTCCTTTCTGCTCACACAGGAACCTTTAAATCTTCTAGCATTATCTTTTTTCTTTTTTTTTTTTTTTTTGTCTTTTTGAGACAGGGTCTTGCTATGCAGTTGAGGCTGGCCTTGAGCTCACTTTTGTAGCCCATGCTGGTCTCGAACTCGCACCAGTCCTCCTGCCTCAGCCTCCCGAGTGCTGGGATTACAGATGTGAGCCACCACGCCTGGCCTAGCATTATCTTTTGATCCTCATTTTGCTGTAGATCTGACTTACAGTGGCTGGCAACATGGTGCCTAAATATGGGGCTGCCTTGAAGTTTCCACCACCAGATTAATTATTCTACCAATTATAACCTCATTCTCCTGTAAATTACCAGAACATAGGGAAAATGAAGACCAATATTCTACCAGTCTAAAATACATGACCTCTAATCCAATTGCCAAGTGAGCTCTTCTTCCTAACTGAGAACTCCTGAGTATGGCCTTCTTTCTACATGTTTCCACCAACATTGTGGCCTTATGAACTCCTACTAGAGTTGCCAATAAAGTTTTATTTGCAGTATTCCAGAATCTCTAGTGAATCTAAACTCCTCCTGCAAACCAGTCCCAAAGGATTGTAAACTACATAGGCAGGAAAGATCACAGCAATGACTCCACTCCTAAAGTCCATCTGAGGCAGTTTGCAGTCCCCAATGAAATTTAAAGAGGTGAGACTCACTGGGTCACAATTCAGTGTCTCTGTAATCCAAGCCCCCTCTAAACATGACACCACTGAACACAAGAAGCTGGGGAGGTACATTCAACATCTAAACCTTCAGAATATTTATTTTTGTCTATTAAACTTAAAATGTTAATTCACAGTTTTACTGAGGCATGAAAATACTCAACTTTTATCACAGGGTGGCATTAATCATGATACAGAAATTTACACTTTAGTGATGTTTAACCTTATCTAGTCCCCAAAATCAATCATTCTTATTATTATAAATGTACATTTTCATGTCTGCAACTGAAGCAGTAGCTTGATGATAACAAACAGTTGCAGTGTATTTGGGGCCCTGGACTCCACCCTCAGAATGAAAATTAAATAAAATAATTAACTAATTAATAATTTAAATTTCACAATTAGAGTTGTTGATCTGTTTGGTCTCGATCAAAGTGTCTGAATCTGTATTCTAAATTTCTCCAGTGATTTTCATTAAAACAAAAGCAAAGGCTCGGGAGATGGCTCATTAGAATAAGTGCTTGCCTGAAAAGTGCAGGGTCCTGAGTTCAAACCCTACTACCGGAAAAAAAAAGAAGAAAAGCAAAAACAAAAATAATCATAACCAATACTTAAAAATTTGCCAAAGATCTCCAAATGCCAGAAAATGTCTAAACTTTTGAAGTTAGAAAGTTTATTTAACCCTCCAAATAACTTCTGCATGTAGGTGTTACTACTGTGAAGTGACACGCAAGCAACTTGAGTGGAAGGAAGTTTAGGCCCTGGCTGGAAGTCCACATCCTGAGGGTAGAGAATAGAGTGGTACCTTGAAAGGATGAAGGGGGTTGCTGGGATTCTCCCAGATCTTCAGGCCATCCCTTTGCCTCCTCTTACTGGAGAGAAAGTAATTCCAGTGGATGCGTTCCTTATATTATGCCTATGCCCATCTTAGAGATGAAAAAAGCTTCGAGGAGTTAAATGTCTTTTTATAGATACAAAGTTCATAAATGAGAGATTTGATGTCCTACTCCTGTATCTTTTTTATTATTTATTTATTTGGTGAGTTTTTGTTCATCTGTTTCAAGGAACATCACCTTTCAGTCTTAGCAATTTGGCTTTTCTCTGTGCTATTAAATGTTAGGGCGGCATTATTCATAACTATTGGATTTGTGTGACAAATGTGTATTGCAAAAGCTAGGTTGGATGAGAGAGAAGCTTGAGGAATCTGAACGGTGACTGAAAGGTCCCATCTCAGTGACAGTGGGGGAAAATCCCTAAAAACATGCCTGTATAAAATTTGTGTGTGCCACTGCCAGTAACGACGTCCAGCTCTTAACAACTTGACTTTACTGTCGCTAAAATTCTACTAGCAGTACCTCAAAATTGTAACCACCTCCACTGCTGTAAACCCAAACTCATGTCTGACACTTAATCACAGCATCCTGGGAATGAATGTTAGGGCAGTGCATTGCTGGAAGCCTGAGCTGTGGTCCTTACCCCAGCTACAAATAGAAGTCAGAACAGTTCACAGTGACTGCAGGGACAAGCAGAGCTGCTGAAACATGCAATTTTAAAAACATGGCAAGGTCATACCGAATTTCCTAGAAAGGGGAAAAAAACTAAAGAGTAGGAAGAGAAGGATGAATTTGACTAAGAGAGACCCTTGACATCCATGGCCTTGGCATGTTAGCTGGATCGAGGATACATAACTGAGAAATGTCCTGAAAAACATTTCTTTATTCTATCATCTATTTAAAAAGGATGACAGCATTATTTTTAAAATTTTGTGTGTTGGATTAGAAAGGGAATTGACAGTATGTTGGAAAAATAGAGCATAATGCAGAGTTCAAGGTTCCTGTCATTCATTATCAGGAAAATAGACTTTGTTAGATTTTTATTAATTTTCCCCGTTTTCTTGAGATAAATCTTGCTTTTATGGTAAGTTGGCCCCGAACTTTGCATTCAGATTTCTCAGCCTCTGGAGCAGCTAAGATTATAAACAGGTACTAACAAGAGTGTCATTTATCGCCATTAGTGAAACCTTGGTCTTTATCAGGAAAATTGAGATGGCACGTGGCTGAATAGTGATTATAGAAGGATTAAATGAGGTTTACAAGTAATGTAGCTGATGCTGAAATATTAATATATTTTCTATTGCTTTCAGTAATTCCATAACATAATGAAACATTTAAAAACAAATAAACACATAAATGATTCCATCAATTACCTTCCAAGGCAACATGACTGCTGCACACTTAAGCTCCTCACTACGAAAGAGAAGACTTCTAAAAACTCCTATAGCTTCTGCTGCTCTGCATTATTTATGTGTTCATCTCTTGAGATGATCACATATACTTGAAGGCAGAGAGAGTCTGACGCCAACATGGCAGATTGTTTGGAATCACACAGCATGACCCCTCTTTCCTGCCTATTAGCAGAATTCTGATTTTATTCATGAGATAATGGGTCCTGCTGGAGACCCACTGAAAGCTGCCCCTTTTAAGGCTAGTAGGGCATATGATTAAGTTATGGGAAGAGTTTTAAGGCACTTCCAGAAAAGTGTGTTAAAAGGATGTGCTACATTTTCAATTTTCTCCCTATGTCATCCTGCTCCCTGAGGCTGCACCATTTTGATTATTTTGCTCCGTGACATAGGAGAATGAAAATCACAGGGGGAGGAGAGAAAGTGAAGCAGCCAGGACACTTGATGACTTCTCTAGCTGCAGGGCCAGCACTAGCTGGCCTTCCTGGCTCCTTTTATGGGAGAGAATATTTGTGGATTCTAAAAGCTGTAACTCATGCCTGTATCACTGATGGTAAAATGTAATGCATAGCCTACTGTCACTTGATCATTTAAAATTTTATTTCTAGTAATTCATGCAATGCCTGATACAGTACACACTTGACAGGCTAGAATAACCAATTAATGTACAGCTTTAAGACAAATGCATCTTTTGTTTTTCTATTTAACTATTACTTTTTCTTTTTCTTTTTTTTTTTTTTGAAATAATGTATTACACACACCCAAATATCTGTCATCAGAATGTTGCCTTTGTTTGGTTTGTGTCTAGTTGTTTCCCGAAGCCTCATACAGTCATGCGGCAGACTTCTAGGGTTTGCGAGTAAGTCATGATCCGCTGGGATTATGGTTGTGAGGGCTGCTGAGATCATGGGTGTGAATGCTATTCCCAACCTGGAGCAGGTAGCCTGGATGCAATATAAGGAGACAGACCCACCGTCTGTGATCATTGTTGATGCTGCTCCTGCCCTTTCGCTGTTGCTCATTGCTGCCTCCATGAATGGCTGCTCTCTGTGCCATGTGCTGCTCTGCCTTGGAGCCAGCTGAGTATGGACTGAAACACTCACTGACTTCCTTCATTTTGGGTGACAAGTATTTGTCCTAGCAACGAGACAAAAGGGACTGAGACAGCCCTATACTTGATTGTGAATATGAATGTATATACATATGCATATATATTCCTAAATTTAGGAAATTTTGTATGCAATTTTGAAGGAATTCATTGAGTAGTCAAAATAATAGTACTTTACTATGTCAAAGAATGTAAAAAAATAACATGAAGATGAAAGAGTAATAGATATTGACATTTTCTAAACATACTAGGATTGAAAATGATAAGTAAATTAAAACTGACTTGCTTACATCTACTTATTTTTGTGGATGTCTTCATAGTTTTCATGTGAACCATTGTTTTAATTAAGATAACGGTGCCAATGTTCCATAACCCAAAACAAATTTTAGAGGACAATTTCAGCATTACATATTCATTGTTATGGTCGAAGTTAATTTTTGAAAATATTATGAATGGAATTATTTCCAAGATAACTTTTCTCAATGGGTTTTTAAAAATAATTTATTACTTTTAATAGAAAATAACAATGAGAGTTCAAAATACGTTAGTAGGAGAACCACAGTAATTAATACAAGCGGGCATGGTGGCTCACGCCTGTAATCCCAGCACTGGGGAAGCTGAGGCAGGAGGATCGGAGTGAGTTCGAGACCAGCCTGGGCTACAAAAGTGAGCTCAAGGCTAGCCTGAACTGCATAGCGAGACCCTGTCTCAAAAAGACAAAAAAAAAATAATAATAATAATAATAATAATTAGTACAATGCTTATTGTTTTTTCATAGGAGTTGTTCAGAATACAAGATGAAGACATGGTAACTTTTCAAAGCACTATATGTACAAATATTTCTTCTCATTGAGCTACGAGAAAGTAGTTGTATGCATAGTTCAATATTCCTTAATAGTAGTGGGTTATCAACAGAACCGGCATTGTTGAAGCTGTTGACTTGAGCGGTTAACAGCTCAGCATACTAATCTGGTTTTACTTTTATACCTTGCAGTTAACCTTTTCTCTGGATGGTTAAGGCCAAAGTTAAAGCAAGACCTATTTAACAAAAAGTGCAGTTTTGGTATCTGACAAGATCAGTTAAATCCCCTCAGGATTTACCTTTCAACCATGGGACCTCCTGTTGCTGAGAATTTTTGCACATCAAAGATACTGAAAAAAATTTAACTAATAAGTATTCAGACAAAGGCATTCTATCTAGAATTTATAAAGAACTAAACAAAACAAGACAGAACAAAACATTAGATTCCCAAAATTCAAAGACCCAAACCAGAAATGGGCATCCAAGATGAACACATGCTTCTCAGAGGAAGAAATGCTACAAGTTTATAAATACATGAAGAAATGTTCCACATAGCTAGCTATCCATGAAATACTAATTAAAAAAAAAAACACTTAGATACATCTCACCTCAGAAAGAGTGGCTATCATCAAGAAATCAACCAACAACAAATATTGGAGAGGCCGTTGGGGAAAAAGGAACCCTTTTCCACTGTTGGTGGGAATGCAGAGTGGTGCAACCATTTTTGAAATCAGAGACTCCTTAAAACACTAGTACTAGGGACCAGCGAGATGGTTCAGTGGTCTAAAGTGCCTGCTTAGATAAGCTTAGACAACTGCAGGGACCAAGGTTCGATCCTTGGCACCACATCCTGCACCAGCATCACCCCAGGGCAGGCTGAGCCAGCCATTAAAAAAAAAAGAGCACTGAAAATTTCATTCAATCCAGCTATCCCAGTGGGTTTTGATCTTGACTTTTTATTAATCTGGAACACCATGATGTGCAGCCACATTTTCACCTTGCTGTCTTAGAGCTCTATCCGTTGGCCTTTCTGCACATGTGTTCATTTTCTGATCACCACGCTTCTATATGATGTTGAAATGAAATACATCAGACAGATCTGACCTAATGTATACAAGCTGTGATGTTTCCTCCATTCTGGAATCACACTGTGCCTGATTTCCTGCTTAGAGATGGGAAATATTTTTCTTCTGTAAATAAATATATAGATACATATGCTATTAGTAAATATTTATCTCTATTACCATATATTTGCATATGTACATGCAAACCTTGGTAGGTTTTCTTTTTTAACAAAAGCTTTTTATATAAGCAAATTGGGATAGTATGACACTCAAAATAAATTATCTTATATTTAACTCTTTGAATTTTTAGAATAAGCATGTATAACTTAAATAAAACTTCAATACAAAAAAATTTCCAAAATGAAAATGAATTGTAGAATTGTCACATAATATCTACAACAGTATACTATAAATTCAAGTCTGTGTGTTTTGGTAACTTCTGTATTTTTGTTGTTGAGTAGTACAGCCTACTGAAGGAAATGCACTACATTTTGCCATTTTACCTACAATTGGTAAATATTTGCGTTTTTCTTTTCACTTTTATAAATAAGCCTGTGATGCATAGACTTGCATATGTACTTTTGTGGAAGGAAAAGTTTCATTTTTCTTGAAAAAATTTAAAGAGTAGTATTTAACATGAAATACACCATAAAATAAGGAACTTTTATGGTAAGGCAATGATCCATGTACACTTTTCACTTGTTTAATGTTAATGTAAACATAACTAAATTTACAAATGAAATGCTTTTAATCAGATTTATAGCTAATTGTACCTTTTAAAACACTAAGTCTTAGCCGGCGTGGTGGCTCACACCTGTAATCCCAGCACTTGGGAGGCTGAGGCAAGAGGATCGCAGCAAGTTCAAGACCAGCCTGGGCTACAAAAGTGAGCTCAAAGCCAGCCTGAACTGCACAGTGAGACCCTGTCTCAAAAAGCCAAAAAAAAAAAAAAAAAAAAAAAAAAAAAAAAAAAAAAAAAAAAAAAAAAAAAAAAAAAAAAAAAAAAAAAAAAAAAACACTAAGTCTTGTATTTTATTGTTTATGCATATGTAAGATGTAAATTATATATATTTAATATTAAACAGTTTGAGAATATTCTGCCGAAATTATTTCAATAAATAATAAAAATAATCTAGTATAGGCAAATGAGGTCAGAGACTATGAAAAGAAATTAATAACTTAATTAAGATGATACTCCACAATACACTATGTCTGGAGAATATTTTAGATTAGAAGTTTTCATTTCGAGGGAGTTCTGAAATGGTGACAAAAATACATTTCTTGATTATAAAGTAATTACATTTTCTTCAGCTCTGTGGAAACACTTTACTAAAAATGTAGAAATGAGAGGGAATTCAAATGCTTGTAATATGTGTCCAAGTACTTGCGAATTATCAAAAGGCAACCACTAACTCTAAATAATCAACAAAAAAGAAAGTGATGAATAAAATAATAAGGAAATATAATTATCAAGATGATGACTTTTATAAAAAATTGTCGGAGAATACATATTTTATCATAATAAAAAGGTAGACCTACTAGAATGTTTCAAATGCATGCTTCACTAATAAACCGAAGAGCTCTAGAGCGGGAAGCAGAAGCCGCATGTTCCCAAACAGCTTGACAATTCAATGTGAATCACAATTGCAATTCAGTGATACAGAGTAACAGAGTATGCGTGATTTTGTATTTGGGTTTGGAATTTAGATTTTGTATTTCTATCAGTGAGCTGTATGCAAAGACTGTAATAGGAGACATGACATCTGTTTTCTCATGACATTTTTGTTTACAATGTAAAAGCAAGGACACAGAATATATGGAGATGGATAGATCCTGGAATGACAATTAAAATCTACTGCAATAAGTTCTGAGCTTTCAGTACATAGCATGGTGAATAATACTGTATTGTAAGTTTGAAGTTTCTGAACGAAGTTAAATTTAAATGTTGCCTTCACAAAGGGCGATGTGAAGTAATTTTGTTTTAATTTGATAATGGTAATCATTTCAATGTATGTATGTAATTAAATTGGTATACTGTACAACCATTAAGTACACATATTTTTTGTCAATTGAACCTCAACAAATTGGTGGGGGAGGCGTGTGCTGCAAACACTTCCACTAGAACAATAACATATAACTGTAGACATTTTTTCTACCCAAGAAGAAAAGATGGGCTGTGCATAGAGACTTGTTAATGCAGAGGCGAAGAAGCAAGGAGAGTACCTTTATTAGGGGGAAACTTTGTCAGCAGCACCTAAGTCAACTTAGCTTCAATAGTGATGGTTTCTTGGGATTGAGTGCACCTCTGTATGGTGCAGTGACAGTAGCACTTCCTTTTATGATTTCCCATCAAATTCCCAATTCCTACTGAATCATTAGAAAAAAATCTTTCTACATTTTCAAGTTTAAAAAGAACTTTAAAAAAGTCAACGCTACCAAAGATAAGGAAAGGTCGGAGAAAACCTCCTAATCTAGAATCGAGAAGAGTGCAGGAACTTCAGAGAAACTAGGAGAAAAGTAGATAGAGAAATGTTAGAGGTAGTCAAGAAAAATCAAGGTGTTAGATGAAATCCGTGACTCCCACAGCTTAGCATTATTGCACATTGGATTTGTCTCAAAATTCTCAAAGCTGCCAGGAATGAGCGACTGTTATAATACAGCGTCAGTATACTTAGTTTAAAGAAGCTGGGACACCAGGTCTAAGAATTTACTACTGCCCCTTTGCTCCATTCTACTTGTCCACATGCCTGATCTGTGTCAGTACCATGTTGCCTTCCTACTCTGTGGAAGTAAAACTTGGCATCCAGTGTGATGATGTCTCCAGCAGTGTTCTTTTTGCTCAGCACTGTCCTGAATATTGTGCATCTTTTCTGATTTTATATAAATTTCAGGGATTTTTTTTTTATTTCATGAAGAAGTTTCTTTGCATTTCAAAAAGGATTTGACTGAATCTACGGTAGTATGACAGTGATCTTTGGTGGTATTTTTATAGTACAACCATCTTCAAAATATTATAGTTCATGCTCTATGGAGAAGGAAAGTTTCATTTTCCAATGCCTTTTTTTCATCTTTTTCAGGAGGAATATTCACTGTACATGTCATTTATTTCCTTGGTTAGGTTGATTGATTTGTATTTAATATTTTGAAGAAATTGTGAGTGGAATTATTTTTAAGATTTTCTCCCTCATTTGGGGTTGTTATTGGTGTATGCTAATTAATGTTGTGGTTTGAATGTGTATGTGAACACTTTGCTAAATATATCAGATTTAAAAGTCATCTTGTGGCGCTGGAGACACAGTTCAACTGTCTAAGGGCCTGTCTGGCAAGCACAAGGATCTGGGTTTGATCCCAGGTGCTTCATGCCTTGCCAGCCAGTTCATTCCAGGCATGCTGTGCTAGCCACTAACACTGGGCATGGTGGCATCCACTTGTAATCCAGCTCTGAGGAGACTGACATGGGAGGAACGCTATGAATTCCAGGTATTTAGAAATCCTGTACCGGATAAATAAATAGTTTTTAAAATTCTTCATGTGTGGTGTTTTAGGGCATATCTATATATCTATATCTATATCTATATCTATATCTACATCTATATCTATCTCTGTATCTATGTATAGATGTATAGATACAGAGATAGATATAGATATAGATAGAGATAGAGATAGAGACAGAGACAGAGACAGAGACAGATATAGATATAGATATAGATATAGATATAGATATAGATATAGATAGATCACATTAGCAGCAAATAATGATAATCTAAAATCTTCCTTTAATATTCATGGCTGATTCTTTTATTTTATGGAAAAAAGTTAAAACAAAGTTTTGTAACAATATAATAATAGTTAATGCATTACAAGTCATCTTTAAAGTAGTTGCTCACAGTACACAATATGATCATAAAGAGCCCGAGGAAATAGCTCAGCAGGATAAGCACCTCCCTGGGAAGTACGAAGTCCTGAGTCCAATCACTAGGACCAAAAAGTTTTTTAAAAGATAGGATCATAAAAAAATTCTCCACTTAATTTTAGCATAAATCCCCTTTTTAATGAAGTAACAGACACTAACAGTACAACTCACTTAAATTTTCCCTTTTCTCTATTGTCTTTTCTCCTATCAACCATCCTTTTTGCTTTTTCTTTTTAAACAATATCTTCCCATTACACAGTAGCTGTTGTTCATTTTAGACCTTGTTTACCTCTTCAGTTTCTCATGTCAGGAAGGAAATATAATGTTTACACATGTGTATCTGATTTGTTTCCCTTTCAAATACGGCCTCACTTCCCATCCATTTACCTATAAAGGTTTCAAGTTCATCCTCTATGACTAAATAGTAATCTCTTGTATGAAAATACATTTTTTAAATTCATTCCTTGGTTGATGGATGTTTGGCTTATTTCTAAGATTTAGCTATTACAGAGTGTGCTACTATAAGTATGGTTGTCCCTATATCTCTGTGGTATGGTATTTCCTTCTTTTTGAAAGATACCCAAATGTTGAATAGCTGGGTGGAATGTGAGCCCTAATCCTAGGTTTTGGATGAGTCCCCATACAGATATGCACCACTGTACATTGCAGCCCACAGTAGAGAAAGCTTCCTTTATCCCCACAGCCCCACTAGCATTTGTTATTAGTTGGTTTCTTGATGAGAGTAACATTTTTCTGAGTCCTTATTAGGTAATATTTTCCCCAAATTTTTGGATTTTCTTTTCACTCTGTTGGTTATTATTATTATTATTATTATTATTATTATTATTATTATTATTATTAGTTGATGTGCAAGTACTTCTCAGTAAGAGAAGGTCCCAGATGTAATTTTTTCAAGTATTTCCTATTCATTCTGATTTTTGTTTATGAACTGTTTGCCTACTCTGTCTTCAAGATTTCATCCTACTTTCTCTTCCAGGAGATTTAGTGTTCCTGTTCTGATATTTAGATATTTAATCCATTTTGACTTTAGTTTACTGCATGGTAACAGATGCGGGTTAAGTGTCAGTTTCCAGTATGTAGAGTCAAGTTTTTCTAGCGCCATTTGCTGAAGAGGCTATCTTTCTTCAAGTAAACATGTGTGACCCCTTCGTTGAAGATAAGTTGCCTGAGTGTGCTTGTCGTTCCTTCTACATCTTGTAATCTATTCTATTGATTGTCAGATCTAACATTTTGTCAATATCGTACTGATTTTGCTACAGTAGTTTTGCACTATAATTTCAAGTCAAGAATTGCAAAGCTTTCAGCTTTGTCTTTGTTGCCCAGGATTGCCTTTGCTATTCTATATCTTTTCTGGTTCCAAATAAATTTTAGGCAAGATTTTTCTAGGTCTGTGACGTATGTTGGTGGTATTTTGTTGGGGACTACATTAAACATGCATAACAGTTTTGGGAGTATAGTCATGTTCACAATATTGTTTCTTCCTATCCAGGAGCAGGGAATATCTTTCCATTTTCTGGTTACAGATTGTTTCTTGTTTCTTCCTATCCAGGAGCAGGGAATATCTTTCCATTTTCTGGTTACAGATATGAAAATAAAATATTTCAGTTTTCCCCATTTAGAATTATGTTAGTGATTGGCCTGTGATAGATGGCTTTTTAAAAATTTATTTTATTTCTCTATTTTTTCGCAATAATTGATACATTGCATATTGTTGTCTTCATTGTAGTGTCATAGATCATTTTTATCAGATTGAGTTAGAGGCTATTCCAATTTTCTGTAAGAGTTTGAACATGAATGAGTGTTGGACTTTGTCAAAGGACTTTTCTGCATCAACTGAAATGATCATATGGATTTTGAATTTGGCTTTACTGATATAGAGTATCACATTTATGGATTTGTTTTTTTTTATTTTTTAAATTTTATTTATTATTTTTATTCTTGTTTCAGAACCTTTGTTTGTTTATTCACTCATTTTTATGGCTGGCTCAGCCCGCCCCGAGGGCAGGGCTGGCGCAGCATGTGGTGCTGGGGATCGAACCACGGTCCCTGAGGCTGCCCAAGCCTTCCCAAACAGGCGCTTTAGACCAGTGAGCCATCCCGCCGGCCCCACATTTATGGATTTGTATATGTTGAACTATCCTTGCATCCCTGGTATGAATCCTATCTGGTCATTATGTATAATCTTCTTGGTAACTTGTGGTATTCTGTTTGCTGGGATTTTATTGAGGATATTTGCATGTATGTTCATGAGCGAGATTGGCTTGTTGCATATTTCTTTGGTTTTGGTATCAGCTAATACGTAGCACCAGGAATGATTTTGGGAGGATTGTTTCATTTTCAATTCATTGAAGATTTTGTGGAGTATTGGGATTATATATTCTGTAAATTTCTTAAAGAATTCAGCTGTGACTCTATCGGGACATGCACTTTTCTTTGTCAGTAACTTATTCATTCAATTTTGAGTTTTGTTGGCTTTTACTGAGTTATTGAGAGTTCCTATATATTCTTGATTCAGTTCTTATAATTTGTAACTTTCTAATAATTTGTCCATTTCTTCTGTGTCTCCAATTCTGTGAGAGTAAAGATTGTCAAAGTAGCTATTGATGATCTTCTGAATTTTCACATAGTCTATGATATTTTCACACTTTTCATTCCATATTGAATTTGAGTTTTTTTCTTTCCTTTTTTGATGAAGTTAACTAGGGTCTATTCAAATTTATGTAATCTCTCAAACAGCCAGCTTTTTAGTTCATAAATTATTTATATTGTTTTCTTCATCTTGATTGCATTAATTTCTGCTCTAATCTTCCTAATAGCCCCCTGCATTTTTGCTTTGGGTTTGGTTTGCTCTTCCTTTTCTAGACATTTGAGATGCAGCATTAAGCTGTTTATTTTTTCTCATTCTATTTCCCTAGTCTCTGAGTTCACAACAAATTTTCCTCTAAGACCTGCTTTCATTTCATCCCATAAATTCCAATAAATTGTACTTTAATTTTTCTTGAAATGTAGATATTGTTAAATTTCTTCTGTAACCCATTGGTTGCTGAAGAGGATGAGGTTTGATTTCCCTGTGTTCATGGATTTTTTTGTCGTTTCTTTTGTCATTTGTTTTCAGTTTCATTGCACTATGATCAGACAATATGCGTGGGATGATTTCTTTTTTGTATTTTTTTTTTTTTTTTGCCTATACTTAAGTTTGACCTATGGTTTAGTCTGTGTTCTATTTTAGAAAATGTCTCATGTGTGTCTGAAAATAATGTGTACTCAGATATATTTGAGTGGAATGTTCTATATATGTCTACTAAGTGCATTTGTTCCAAGGCCTGGTTGAGTTCTGTTGCTACTTTGCTAATATTTTCTCTGTTGGACCTATCTTTTGGGGATAAAGGTGTGTTCTCCGGTTAGGATTGTGGTATGGATAGTAGATATTTCATGTTCATTAAGATTTGTCTTGTATAGCTGGATGCTCCCATGTTAAGGTGTGTACATATTTAAGAGGGTTACCTCTTCCTCCTGGACCTTCCCTTAACCAGAATGTAGTTGCTATCTCTATTTTATGTGATCATTCTTGGTTCGAAGTTGAGATTGTCTGCAAAGAGGATTGCTACCTGAGCTTTTCTCCGAGGTGCTGAGTCATGTAATATTTTTTTTCCATTCTTTGACTTTCAGTCTATGAATTTATGCGTTAAGTGTGTTTCCTGTATATAGAATATTGTTCAATTTTGTTTCCTAATCCACTGTGCCAGTCTATTTCATTTAATTAGTGAATTGAGTCTATTTACATTAGTGGTTATAATTGCGATATATTCACATATGATTGACATATTATTTACCTGCTGTTGTTTACAGCTTTTTCTTTTGTGTTTAATTGTTTGCTCTCTTTGGTGGATTCTTTCCATTCATATTCATAGAATTCTGTGCATTTTAGTATATATTTTAGTAGTCTGCGTAGGGTTGGCTTTGTTATCATGAAGTTCTTTAGTTGTTCTTTGTTATGGAAGTATTTCACTTGTTCATCAAGCTTGAAAGAGCCTTTTTCAGGGTATAGCATTCTGGATTTGAGAATGTTTTCATGGAGGAATTGAAGTTCTCTGCTCCATACTCTTTTTGACTTGACTGTTTGTGAACAGAAATCTACCCTTATTCTGATGGGTTTTCTTCTCAATGTAATATGCTGCTTTTCTCTAGCGGCTTTTACTATATCGCTCTTGTGCTGGACTTCTGGGATCTTGACTATTACATTTCTGGCTACGTTTTAATTGCATTGATATCATTTGGAGTTCTATATGCTTTGGTTTCCTGAAGGTCAGATTGTTTTCCCATATTTGGGGAATTTTTTCACTGTTACTTCTGACTATATTCTCTTTATATCATTTTATTTACTCCTTTTTTGTTGATTCCTGTTGGTCTTATGTTGCTTATGTTTGCATGGTCTTACAGATGTTAAAGTAGATTTGCTGCATTCTAGTTGTTTTTGACAGACCCTTTCTTAGCTTTTCACTAGTGTCAAAGGTATCTTCAATATCTGACACTCTATCTTCACTTTCATTCAAATGACTTTGCCAGCTTGTGATTGAGATTTTAATTTCCTGTATGTCTCTTTCAGTCTGCTTCATGCATTCCATTTCTTTCTTATATTGCTCACTCAAGGACTCCGTCATTTTTTCTAATCACGTCTTTGGTTTATTTTATTTATTTTTTTTTGTCAGTGTCTTTTTAGAAGTGATTAGTAGTACTTTTGTTATTGTTATCATTTCTACTTTTATTTCAGAAATTATTTCTTATCTGATATGTTCTATATTTCCCTACGATGGTTTCTTTATGTCACATGCTATTAATTCAGAGTTTTCAGCTGTGTGATTTCCAATTTCTCCTACGCTATTCTCTCACATTTGCTCTGGGTGGACTCAGGGACTGAGAATGCATTTTGCTCTTTCTCTTGTTCATTTTGTATAGTGCTGTCTGCTGAATTTTGTTGCAGAACTTTGGTGCAGTTATAACCTTAGCACCTATAGAAATTCTTACTCAAGAGAGACTATATGATTAAGGCAGTTATAGATCTGTATTTACAGAACTACAGCTAGGAGCACTAACAATAGGTAGTGACGAATAGCAGTTGACAGTCTTTTATAACTAATGGGTTTGTACTTGAGACAATAAGAGCAACTGTGTCTGAGAAACTAACAGATTTGAAATTGGGGATTTGTATTTAAATTAGTTCCCCGAAGTTCTGTGTGATCATCTTCCCTTGCTGTACCTGAGGTCTCCCATGCAGACTAGTTCACCCGGTTACCTGATGACACCTCTGTTGGTCAAGAGAGAAAGAGAGAGCACACTCTCATAGATCTGCATCTAGCAAAGTGTCTCAGCTTATCAAGTCTGGTTCTACCAAGCTTGAACTCTTCCAGAAGTACCTGGCTTGTATCTGGATGCTTTGCTTAGCTTTTTCCTGTTGCAGCCCATGTAAATGAACCTGCTTTGGCCTTCTGGCAAGATATTCTGCTTCTGGATTATTTGGATGGTTCTGGCCCCCAGCCTCTCTGCAGGGAGTTTATTGACAGAGTTCCACGCCAGGTATGTCTAATGAAGATTCCGACAAATGCATGTATTGTCCCACACAATACTGAGCCTGGGCTGATGCTGGATTGGATCCAGTGGGCTTGGCGGAGCAGAAGTTCTTATGCACATGTAGGTTTTGGGCTGTATCTGGAAGTTTCCAGTGGGCTCAGAGGGGAAACTGTCACTCACATGCCAGTCCTGTGCTGGGTCTAGAGAGCCTTAACAAAAGAGTACAAGAGAGACTGAATATACATATGTAAAAGTTTGAAAATGGGTTCCAATCTGCATCAAGTCAAAGACCTACCTGTCACCCAAATCTGCAAAAATATTCCTAACTATGCTTCTAGTCGAGTTTTAGTCTATAGAATATACAATGAATTAAAGAAATCAATGTCCAGGGCCAGTGAAATGTCTCAGTGGTTTAAAGCACTTGCCTAGGCAAGCTTAAGTAACTGCAGGGACCATAGTTCAATCCCCAGCACCACATGCTGCACTAGCCCCACCCCAAGGGAGGTTAGCTGGCCAAAATATAGAAAAAAAGGCATTAATGTTCAATCTAAATAAACCAACCAAAAAGTGGCAAATATACTTCACAAAAGAAGTACAAATGACAATTATTTGGAAAAATGTTCAACATTTTTGCTACAGGAAAACACAAATCCAAACTAATTTGAAGTTCATCTCATTCCGTGAGCATGGCTATCATACCTGACACATAAAATAACTAATGTGCAGAAGAACCAAGTAAAAAAGATCAACCACACATTGTTGATCAGAATAGCATCTAACCTAACCACCATGAGAAAGGCAAGTTAAGTTCTCAAAACACTAAAAAATAGAAGTACTACTTGCTCCAGTTATATTCACAAATAAATTAAAAGTAGCATATATTCATATCCACATTTAAGAGGTACACTTCACAATAAAAAAAAAAAAATTCTGGAACAGCCTACATAACATTAACACATAAATAAGCAAAAATATGTGTCCATACATAATATATAAATTAAAAAAGAATAAATGACAAGAAAAAAGAAGAGAAACTTTTGGAGAAGAAATGGGATTGACAGAGTAGGAAGAAAGTAGAATGATTAAAATTGATTAAGATTGTGCCGGGCGTGGTGGCACATGCCTGTAATCGCAGCACTTGGGAGGCTGAGGCAGGAGGATAGGTGTGAATTCGAGACCAGCCTGGGCTACAAAAGTGAGCTCAAGGCCAGGCTGAACTGCATAGTGAGACCCTGTCTCAAAAAAGAAAAAAAAAATGATTAAGATTATGTACCAAATGCCTGTACAAATATCTCATAGTGAAAGTGAACATTGTGCATTATGAACCTAAATTCTAATAATTTTTAGGAAAATAATTCAAAATTTTAAAAACTAAGATTGATTATTGATTTAAAAGTAAACTTATTTACCAATAGTACTTATGAGAAATGCCTGCACAGAAAAAATGTTGATGTAAACTAAAGTGAAAAGTGCATGTATGAAGAAGTCAATTTATGAATCAGACCAGATAATAAAGAATTTAAGATATCTGACTAATTTCCTCTGCAAATACTGATTAGAAAACAGAATGATTATAAATGTGACAAAAACTTAGGAATATCTAGAGATTAATAAAAGGGTAAAGACTAACAAATGTGATTTTATGATCTAACAATGAATTAGTTTACCAATTAAAAACTGATATTAGCTTCTCTTTCAAATTTTGGTTAAGTGATATAACCAGTGTGTAACATTCTTCAGCCTCTGGTTAAATACATTATAGGTCATGTCTTGTCAACGAGATGCAGTGCAGAACACTTACAATCTGAGAAGTTTATTTGTCTCATGGTTTTGAAGTTTTAGGCCATGGTCAAATACAAGAATCACAAGGTGGAATGGACTTCATGGAGGAAAGATTTGCAAGTCATGCCCATTGGAAAGCACAGAGTCAAGGTATGAGCCAACATAATAGATAAAACTTTCCTGGTCAAATCCACAACAATTCACCTCAACCAAATAGATCCCACCACTGATACCAGTTCAGCTTTAATACTTCATAGTCTAATCACCTTCTAAACTCACAAGGCAGTAAGGGACATTGTAAAATTCAACTAGAATATCAACTGTGGAACATAATTTGAAATTCTGATGTCATGCCTAAAACCAGTTACAAAGAATAGCTTCATCTTGTGTCTCAAACTTTCCTCAAGGCCTCTAATTCAAAACACCTTCCTGTGTACAAATAATCTTTCTTATTATTTTTAGCTTGGGAAAAATGAACATTTCTTTTCCCTTTCTACTAAGGTTTTAATGAGGACACTAATTAAATCTGAGTGTGTTCATTATTTGTGTAGAACCTACTGATTTTGTAGTTTCCCTCATCTCTTTTTCTTGTCCTCTGGAACAAGAACAAAACCAGGATATCAAAAGCAATCCTGGAAAACAAAGGAAAGGCAGGAAGTACAATTCCTGAACTGAAATTATACTATAAAGCTACTTTGATAACATCAGCATAGTACTGGCATAGAGATAGACATGAGGATCAATGAAACAGATTAGCAGATGCAGACACAACTGTAAGCATACTCAGGCACCATGTATTTGATACAGGGACCAAACAAGCTCACTGAAAGAAAGGTAGCCTCTTTGATAAATGGTGTTGGAAAAACTGGTGCTCCCCATGCAAAAGGCTAAACTTAGACCAATCCCTATCATCATGCACAAAGCTACAGTTAAAATGGACCAAAATGTAAATATTAAAACAGAAACACTAAAACTTCTGGAGGAAAATGTAAGTAGAAATCTTAAAGTCATAGAGGTAGATAGAGAGTTTGTGAACAAAAAACAAACTTCTTGTAAAATACCTCAAAATATCAACAACTGAGGTCTCATCTTTTTGAAAAGTTTCTGTACTTCAAAACAAATCTCTAACAGTAAAAGAATACTCACAAACTGGAAAAAAATTATAACTGGCTGTCCCTAAGTAAGGACCTTCTGTCTAGAACGCATCAAAAAATAATAAATTTAGAAAACTCAAATGTAAAGGAAGAAATAAAAATGACAACTAAATATATGAAAGATGTTCAACATCACTGATCATTTAAGAAATTAAATTGAAACAACTCTGAGATTCCAGCTACTCCCAGGAAGAATGGCTGACATCAAGAAGTCAGGCAATAACAAATGCTAGAGTGGCTGGAGAAAAAGGAACACTTTTCCACTGTTGGTAGGAGTGAAGACTGGCACAACCATTAAGGAAATAAATATGGATGTTTCTTAGAAAGCTAGGATTGAAGACCTTATTGAAGCCAACTATTCCCCTCCCAGTATTTTTCTGGAAGAACTGAAAACCTCACACCGCAGTGATATATGTGCATCCATGTTTATAGCAATGCCATTTTCGATAGTTAAATCCTGGAAACAATGAAAATCCCCATCAACTGAAGAATGGAGAAAGAAGATGCAGTATTTTTACTCAATGGGGTATTATTCGCCTATAAAAGTGTATATTTTGAGTCCTTTTGTAGGTTATTGGATGCAACTAGAGACATACTCTTCAGTGAAATAAATCAGAGAAGCATGGGCAAACATTCATTGCCTCCTTAGTGTGGGAAAATGAACAAAAAATGGAATCTGAAGTGCACAATATATACTGGGTAAAGGGAATGAACTTACTCAAAAGTAAAGATTTACTCAGTTAAAGAAAACAATAGGAGAGGGATTAGGGTAAAGAGATTTATTTAAGCAGAGTGGTTTGGACAACTGTACTATGCATTTCTGTTGGTCTATGAAAATGAACAGTTAATACTTAAGTTGTTTGCCTCCCTTTTCCAATTGATGGTCATTTTTCGCTTCATTTGTTATACAATTATTTCTTTCTCTCTCTTCTTCCAATTTCACATGCATATATCTGATAACATGAATAATTGTCTGAAAGGCAACATCATGTTTTACAACAAATACTGTGAAATTCATATTGTTTTGTTAGGCGAAATTCTGTGTTGCTTGCAATATTTTCTGTTTTAATTCTAATTTGTACTCACTTTAAATACTAAAAAAAAATAACAACTATAAAGCATTAGCATGCATAGGTAGGTTAACACAATTTTTTTTTTTTTTTTTTTTTTTTTTTTTTTTTTTTTTTTTTTTTTTTTTTTTTTTTTTTTTTTTTTTTTTTTTTTTTGGTGGTACCAGAAATCAAACTCAGGACCTTGTGTTCGGCAGGCAAGCACTTATTCCACTAAGCTATCTCTCTGGCCAGGTGGGTAGAGTAACTCATTTTCATCCTAAGGAACTAATAGTTTTCTCCTTCACTGCATTAAGATAGCTCCTGACATTGTCATTTAGTCTTCTAAGTTTAGTCATTGATTCACAGAATTAGCAGAACATTACAAAGATCTGGGAAACTTTCAGAAATTCATGAAGATACCCAGGCAGCATCCCCATAGAATTTGATTTAAGTAAGTTGGCATAGGGCCAATTATTGATTTTTGTCTTAGTTAAAGATCATGCAAGAGTTTATAATATATAGCTTAGAATGGGAAGCATGGCTTTAGGGTTTGTCATGGAAGAGTAGAAGTATGAAGTCCCTGTCCTCTGAACTGTCACTTAAAGTCCACTATTTTTCTGCCATCCTGACTTTCTTTAATCCAGGCTTTCTAACCTTAATTAACTTCAGTATCATTCCAACATCATTTATGATAATGATCCACTATTAACATTCTACATGGAATGCTCCACTCTCAAAACTTGATCTTTCCACTGAAAGCTTGCGAGATCAATCTGGCCTGCACTGGCTTAAATGCACTCTTCTAGGGAGCAAGACAAGGCAGTGAAGCTTAGCAATTTATTGAATACATTACAATGTTTTCCATATCTCGTCTTTGAGGAAATATCTTATTTATAGGGTAATTTCTGGATGGTGGTTAGTAAGTGTTCTCAATGTAGTAAGGGTATTTTAGAATATATCTTGCTTTCCATTGTAAACATGTAAGTTAAAGTTGGGCATCTTCTCAGCTTTGAACCTAAGAGTAGCAGACATAGCAGGAGACATAACTTACTTTTGATTTTTAAGTTCTATACCAAGATCATAAGGGTACCTGTCAAGTCATTCTCCAGTTGCTTGCATCGTGTCTAACAATTTGGCTGTCATGGGAAATGGTACTCCTGGCTTTTCTAGAAGCTGATCTAAACAGAGGGACAGCTGGCTTCCGCTTCTGAGATCCACAATGTCTGTTGATGGATATACAAATAGAACGAGAATATTGCGAGGTCTTCTTGGGTCAGTTGTGCTATTTCCCAGGCACAACCTGAGAACAATTTTACCCATGCTCAAAGGAACAGGGAACACAAAACAAACCCAAATATAAAATAGGTAAAGAATTATGTGAAACATCTTACAGGGTCACAGGTACATGCGTATGAGGGGCCTCAGGTTCAGTACATATGAGGAAGTACATTACATGATATATCTTACAATAGCATTTTCTCTATTAAGCTGTAAACATCTGTAATGGGAGTGATTACCAAGAGATTTGCCAGATCATAAGAAAACATCCAACTTGTCATGTCATAAACCACCTTTCCTGTAGGGGAGTGTGACACTCATGTTTCACCAGGCCTCCAAATCCCAACTCTTTGCTCAGAGCTCTTGGAAAGTGGGCTTTGCAGAAGTAAAACATGAATCCTGGGGAAAAGCAAAGGGAGAAAAGTGAATGAAATTCCAGATCTCTGGTTGCATAATGGATGCTGCATCTAGTATCTTAAGTCCATTCTCATTCTTTGGGTTTCTAGAATTGATGGGGATGATCAGCTGTAGGGAAAACAAAAAGATGTTTCTCAGGATAGACTATTCTCAAAATGAGAATAAAAAAAGTTGTGTTTATAATGTGTTTGTAGATGTCATGAATAGATATGATGCTACAACTTTTGAAGTTTCTTAAATTGTCAAAGGCTCTCTGAAAACAATACCTGAGGCAGACAACATCTTTACAGAAAACAATTTTGTCATTGATTGATTGCAACCGCAAGGAGGGCAAACCACAGTTCAAGTATAAAAGATTAAATGAAGTTATTACTTTAGAATTGACTGTGAGAAGTTACAGAGAACAATCTTATGAAAAGAAACAAATATAAAATACTTGCAGATTTAAAATGCTATCTTACAGAAGCATGTAAGCAAAGAGTTAAAATAACAAATATTTTAAGCCTTCTAAATGATGGGAATGGATTTAATTATTATGTGGCAATCCTAAGAGCTGTCTCTTAGTGGCATCTCATTCTCCCTGTCCACAAAACCCATAATGTACTTCTATAGATCTAAATACTTCAATCCACACTAATAGCAAATGTTGTACGAACATATATACTTCACACAAATTAAAGATATCTCAGCAAGAGAATGCCATGGGATTATTCTCTTCTTTCACAGCTTTTTGCTGAATCAAGAAGTAATTTTTGATGCCCTTCTCCGAGTTGTGAACTTTAATCTTCACTTTTCCTTAGGTCCTTTATTGTGTTACTTTCTTTCATGCTAAGTTGATGATGCATACTGCCAGTGAGGCTGAGGCCAGGCTTACTTTAAAACTATTTGCTTCTTTGAGTATAGAAATCCTGATCTGAATTTTTGTCCATATTTCCCTGGTCTGACTTGAATATATGGAGATTCTAGGTGCTCCTCAGCAAAAGAGAAAACATTATACTTTAAGGAGAGTTGTAAAGGAAACATCAAAATCAATGGTCAGAGACTATAGAATTTTGCATCTTTGCCAAAATTTCTTTATTGATATATCAATAAGTATCCTTTAAAAGCACGAAGAAAATGAGAAGCAGATTACATGTAGGATCAGAATTGGTCCTTATTTACTTTTTATTTATCCAGATAAGACATACACACCACGGACTTTGCACTGAGCTAAACCCTCAGCCTCGGCAAAGTGAGGAATTGAGCCATGATGGGCTTGAACTTGCAGTTCTGCCTTCTCAGGCTCCCAGAATTATAGATCTGAATTTTTATGTTTTTTCAGAATTGTGTAGATAACAAATATGACAGGCAAATATTAAAATAGCAGTGGTATTCCCTAATATGAGAAACTATGCAACTGATTCGAAATTAAAATTTCAATCACAATTGGAATTCTTTCATTTTTTAGAATCTGAATTAAATTGTTGCATATGGATTGTTTTATAACTGTCTCCCTTTAAATGCCCCAAAATGTATGTAGCATATGCATGATTTGCAAATATCTGTTGATTCTTTTTATAATTTACTATAAATTTAAAATTATAATAGAATGGCTTATTTCCCCAAGATGTTACCATTTGCCTAGTGTGATAATTCAAAGAGTCGGATAGAGGTGACCATCTCACTATTTGAAATACTTCTTTTATCTGCAAAACTGACAATGGAAGCATAACTTGTAAACTTGTGCCAAATGTGCTGTGAGGAAGACAATGGGAAAAAATGAGGTAGATGGCGGTACTTATCTAAAGAATAAGCAAGGAAAAAATGGGAGGAAATGCAGAGGTAGGTAGACAGAAGTACAAAATCAGTATGTTGGAATCAGAATAAGTCACTTCCATTTTTTTAATAGTATAGAAACTCTCCTGTTAATATATAAGATCCAAAACTAGGGGGCAGGGTATTTGTCTGTTTTAAAGTCCTTACAATACCAAATACATTATCATGTGCAGTTTAGAACACTTGTGTGTGCTATGTAATTGAATAAAATATAGCTTTATCTTTTGAATGATCATGACTACATCTATATCACCTCCTTAGAGTGTTGGCCTCCTAACACATAGAAACATTTGGGTAAAGGACACCCCGAAAGAGGAAAGTAAGATGTAACAGACCCATCAGTGGCACCTAGAAATATAACTAAGGGATTCAGGACAAAAAGAACCCCAGTGATACTAAGTGTAGTTTTGAACTACTTGAGGGCTTTCTCCTGAGCCATCAGCTACTTATATACCCAATGATATAATAATGGAAGCTTCCTGTGTATTTCCAAGGGATAGCAAGAACTCTGACATATTTCATAGTTATGAGTGTGTATCTGGTTTACATCACCAGCCCTTATTACTTATTCACTCAATAGATTCTCTATGAATATTGTCCATGAAGCTCTGAAGAAACAAAAGTGTATAAATATTCTCCTTACATCAAAATGTTTTGATTCCAGTGAGAGAAGTAAACAAGTATTTCCAATGCAGATTTAATTCCGTCTTGAAGGATTAATTTGTTTTTCAATGTGTCTACATATAGCTTATCATTTTTTTTCTAATGTGCTTCTAATCATTTTTAATTTAGCACTGAACTTGCAAGTGTCAACTTAAATGATGAATATTGTTGTAGGGGAGAGTATCTATCGTGAGGGAAGCTACATAAAAAAAATTGTCAGATTGCTATGGACACTTGATTGTATCTCTGATGTTGCATGGTGCCTGATGGCACTCTATCATTGAGTACAACAATAGACTTTCATAGCCAAAAGGAAATTCAGAAAATAATATTATTTCCTTATTTCACAGAAGAGAAAACTTAGATTTCTAGGATATTACTTTTAACCAAGCAAAGTTATAGAACTTCTCAGTGGCACAGTTAAAAATAGAGTGGCATTTTGGTACACAATAAAATAGGTATGAATGGCTATAGTATAGTAATTGATTGGAAATAGATATAGAAAGAAAGAAATTTGCATAATTAAGTTAGAGGCATTCTAATATAACAAGCTGTACTTTTACTGAATACTTAAATATCAGTACTGTTTTTTACTTGAATTTAGAGGCTAATTGATCCAGTATAAATGATCTTAAAATATTTTATATTTTAATTATGAATAGGTTGACTTTATATTTTATCTTCTAAATTTATATTTCTATTCCTGAACAAAGGAGCTTTCAACAGAACAAATATGTAAAGGTCACTAATGGAAATCCAATGACCCATGGAAAAATTAGCACAATGTGTGCATAATACA
>PVJA010004648.1:54215-84466 GCA_004027025.1 Myocastor coypus | reverse complement strand
TCTTAGCCGGGCGTGGTGGCGCACGCCTGTAATCCTAGCACTCGGGAGGCTGAGGCAGGAGGATTGGTGCGAGTTCGAGACCAGCCTGGGCTACAAAAGTGAGCTCAAGGCCAGCCTCAACTGCATAGCGAGACCCTGTCTCAAAAAGACAAAAAAAAAAAAAAAAAAAAAAAAAAAAAAAAAAAAAAAAAAAAAAAAATTAAGAGAATCTCTAGGTGTAGTGATATACATAACATACACACCACAAAAGCTCTTGCTGTCTACCAGGGTCAGTTAAGTCTCCTTTGGCATCATTTTTGGGACCACGTACAGCAGTGTCAGCCATCAGATAGCATCATGGTCTTCCTTGGCCGTGTTGCTTTCTGTGAAAGCACAGGAGACTTCCTCTTCTTTTGTGATCTGCTTTTGGCACACTGTACATTTGTTCACGCTTGTCTTCCACAGTCTAGAAATCTCCCTGCTCAGGTGATTGGGTGACTTGCCAAAGTTGCAGACTCCTGTAGAAAAGGTTTCCTCAGGTCCCAGGTCCTCAGTGACTTTAGATTGAAAGGGCCAAAATACCAGCTGTTCTCTTAGCACTGTTATCTTTCTAGTTCTGGTCCCTAAACTTTAGCTGTTGAATACCCAGAAAAGGTGATCAGTTCTATCAATATTGTTGTGGAAGCAGTGAGCTGAACTGTTCTAATCTTACCTGACTATCAAGCACTTTGAAATATAGTCAATCATGATTGCTTTGGTAGCTGAATCCCTGTACAATATTAACAGAACAAGGATAAAAGCTTTACAGGAAAAACTTGAAATCAAGAGTCACAGGTAAAAAAGAAGTCACATGTAGTCTATTAGCATAACAATCATGAGTCATTTTTGAAACATTTAAATGTCTCTTAATAGAGAACAGCATTTTTGATCAGTTAGCTGTATCTAATATGTAAAGAAGTTCTCACCTAATTTGTTATCTTTTAATCAGATGTCATAAAAGAAGGGTTTGACACTGTCTGGATTGCTGAGTGCCTGAGCATATATCACATACACATCACATAAGGTTTTTTTAAAAAAACAAGCATTTGGTGGTCTCATTGATTGGACCTATACCTCCACAAGTAGCTGGAGCAGAAGAAAAAGCAGATATCTGAGTGTAGGAAAAACATTATCACCAAAAACAATCCTAGTTTTATAGCTTAGATATGCATACATAAAAGACATAAATACCTTTAGTACACCATTGAGATTAGCAATAATGAATGTCATTGCTACATGGAAATCTTTGTCCCTTAATTGAGTTTCATACTAAGAGCATCTTTTAATGAAAAAACTGTTTTACTCACAGAAAACTTCACCCTTGCTACCAATGTAAACACAATACAGTAGTATGTTTAGCAATATTTATTGAGATGTGTCTCCTATAAGGCTCTGTGTATGTGTGTGTGTGTGTGTGTGTGTGTCTGTGCTGGAGATAGCTGCAGCCCAGCTTTACTCTGGAAGAAAGAGGAAACTCAGCACTTTTAGAAACTTGATCCTGAAAGTCAGCAGCCCAGAGGAGAGAATTGCCTCTGACCAAAACTGCTCAGAACTGCATTATTTTTCACAGACAGGGCAGTGAGGAAGGGACAAAAGAATGACTCAAAGTAAGGCACAAAAACTAAACTCAAATACCATCTCAGGCTTAGAAACACACTTAAAACTGAGAGCCTTCAGAGTGGAGCCCTAATCTTTAGGTAAACAACTCCCCAGAGGCAAAAGTTATGATGGACTCCAAGTACATTGCCAATAATAACTAAACCAATAATAAAAGAGCCTGAATGGCTGCTTTTCACCCTTTGGGAAGATGGAAGAAAAATGAACATATTCTAACTATATTGCTTAGATCTATTTTCTAATAAATGATTTTGAATCAAAAAGCTTTAAAATCTCAGCATCCAAAAGATCTTTGACCTCTGGGGACAGACAGAGACAGACAAAAGAAATCTCAGCCCTAAGGCAAAGAGACTTCTGGGACCTTTCAGGCTCTTTATTTAGTTACCTAGATAACTTTCCTCTACCATAGTGCAGGCTAGGTGCTATTTAACCCCATTCTGAGCACATGAAATCCCAAGGATTGGTAACATGCTCATAGTTGAAGTTTGTATTGATTGTCTTTCATTAGAAGTCAATGTTTGATTTAAGCATAACATTATATCTCTCTAATCTAGTTTATACCTCTGAATAAGTCCCCTAAAGTCCTCCATGTACTTATGAGGATCATGTGAAAACCTTCTTAGGTCTTTTTTGACCTGTCTTAGGTCACTGAGAGGAAAGGCTATATGAACAGTTAGTCTTACGTGGCTCACAATTATATGTTGAACACGAGAATTATTTAAGACAAAGAAATCTGAACATAAGGCAACTTTGACCACATTCCCTCTTTTTTACATTGCAATTCTAGTTATAAAATATCCTAATGATCAAAATTTCTCTCTGCATTCCATTTTGGCTTCTAGGATTAGGCAGGCTATGTGCAAGTGCAGAAAAAAACTAAACTGCTCTTTTTCAATAATGACGTTCATTTTTAGTACTGAAGAATACATTCCAAAGGAACAAGAGATTTTAACATCAAGTATCCCATTTGAAGCAAGAGAAAAAAACTAGTGTCCATTTTAATTTCTTTTTTTTTAATTTTATTTATTTATTTATTTATTTATTTATTTATTTGCAGGACTGGGATTCGAACTCATAACCTTGCACTTGCCAGACAGGTACTTGTGCCACAGAGCTATCTTGCAGCCCCAAATTTATTTTTATTTTAAAGAGAAAAAAATCAAAACAAAATAGGAGAATAAGAATGGTTAATACATTGCATATTACTATCTGTTAGTTATGCAGAGTACAGGATATTTGTATTTTATTGTCAAAACAATATTACTATAAACCTTTCTTTTCAATGAATTAAGAGAAATTATAGTATAACAATCTTAACTATCAGAAATATTTCTCTTCCTTCTTTTCTACATTACCTCCTCCAAGTTTCTCTTTACTCTTGAGGTTTCTTCTCATTTATATCTATTATTCATTTAGAATCATATTTGCTCTCTCATCTTCTCACACTTTACAGTGGTTCTCAACCTTTCTAATGCCGTGACCCCGTAATACAGTTCCTCATGTTGTAGTGACCCCAAACCAGAAAATAATTTTGGTGGCTACTTCAAAACTGTAATTTTGCTACAGTTATGATTCCCGATGGCTTTAGGAAACCCCTGTGTTTTGGTTGTTTGACACCCGCTGGGGTCACGACCCACAGGTTGAGAACCGCTGCACTAGAAGATATTTACACATTTGTCACGTTTATTTTACTTACAAGTATGGTCTCAGGTTGCATCCATTTACCTATAGAAGTCCCTAGCTTGTCATTCTTTATCACTGAGTAGTACTCCATTGTATAAAAACACCACTTCTTTTTTAATCCATTCCCCAGTTGATGGGCATTTTAGTTGCTTCTAAGATTTAGATATGACCAATTGTGCTGCTATGAACATCTATGCACATATGCCACTGAGATGTGATACTTTTAATTCTTCTGGGAAGATTGCCAAAAGGGGAATAATTGGGTCAAACGGAATCTTCTATCCTAGTTTTTTGAAGAATCTCCACATTGATTCCCAGAGCAGCTGCACCAGTCTACACTCCCACTGACAGTGAAGAAGGGTTCCTTTTCCCCTGCAACCCCAATAGCATTTATTGTTGATTTCTTGATAATATCCCCTCTCTCCAGAGCAAGATGGAATCTCAGTGTTGTCTGAGTTTGCATCTCTAAAATAGCCAGTAATGTTGAACATATTTTCATGTATCTATTTGTTGTTTGCATTTCTTCATCTGAGAAGTGTGTACTCATCTCAGATGCCCATTTTTGGATTGGTCTTCAGATTTGGAAATCTGATTTTTTTTTATTTCTGTATATATTCTTACTAATAATCTTTTGAGGAACAGTTGGCAAGCATTTTTTCCCCACATTATGGGTTTTCTCTTCACTATCTATATTGCTGGTTGCTCTTACTGTGAAAAGATTTTTAATAAGACCCCAGTTGTTATTTTTTTCACATAAAGTCGTTGCCTACACCAGTGTCAAGAATTTTACTTATTCTGCCTTCCAGCAGATTTATTGTGTCTGTCTTAATGCTTAGATCTTTGAGCCACCTTAAACTTAGTTAGGTGCGTGGTAAAAGTTATGGGTCCAACTTTAATCTTTTGCATGTGCAGAGCCAGTTTTTCCAGCACCAGTTATTAAAGAGATGACCTTTCTGCCAGTGAATGTGTTTGACCCCTTTGTTAAAGATCCAGTGACTGAGTACATCTGGAGTTTTTTCTTCATCTTCTGATATGCTCCATTGATCTTCAGATAGTTTTTAATTTTTGCCAGTACTATGTTGACATTTTTTAATATGGAGCCCTTCATGAATTTGCAAGTCATCCTTATGCATGGCTAGGCTAATCTTCTCTTTATCATTCCAATTTTAGTATATGTGCTGCCAAAGAGAAAGCCTATGCTATTTTTATCACAGTAGTTTTATCATAAAATTTCAAGTCAGGGATTATGACTCTTTCTGCCTTGACTTTGTTCCTGAGAATTGCCTTTGTTATTTTAGGTCTCTTCTGGTTTCAAATTGTTATGGTTTGTGTGTATTTGTCCCCGCAAAGCCTCATGCATTCATGGGGTGGGGACTCGTAGAGTTTGAGATTAACTCATGATCCACTGGGATTATGGGTCTCAGTACTGCTGGGATTATGGGTGTGAGTGCTACATCCAGGCTGAGGTGGATAGCTGGAATGTATTATAAGAGAAATAGTGAGACATTATGTTCTCCATTACCTTTGTTGCTACTGCTACTCCTCCCTTTGCTCTATTGCTCTTTGTTACCGCCATGCTGTCAGGAACCACTGCTCTCTGCCAGTGCCACTCTGCCTTGGAGCCAGCTGAGTATGGACTGAAACCTCCAGCAACTGTGAGCTAAATAAGCCTTTCCTTCCTTCATTTTGAGTGTTGGGTATTTGTCCCAGCAACAAGAGAAGAGTAACTGAGATGCAAATGAATTTTAGGATTGTTGTCTCTAATTCTGTGACATACATTATTTGGAAATATGGCCGTTTTCACTATATTAGTTCTTCCTACACATGAGCAAAGGCTTTCTTTTCCTTTTCCTTTTTTTTTTTTTTGTGGATCCTAATTTCTCTCTCAGTGAGTTTTTTGCACATGTACAGCAATTTTATTGATTTTTGAGTGCTGACTTTGTATCTAGCTATGCTACTGAATTTGCTTATTAAATCTAGCTGTTTTTAGTGGGGTTTTGGGGTCCTCAATGTAGAGAGAGTATTATGCCATCTGTAAATAATGACATATTAATTTCTTCCTTTCTTATTATTATTCATTTTATTCCTTTCACTTTTCCAGTCTAATTGCTCTGGCTAAAGATTCCAGAACTTAGCCGGGCGTGGTGGCTCACGCCTGTAATCCCAGCACTTGGGAGGCTGAGGCAGGAGGATCAGTGCGAGTTCAAGACTAGCCTGGGCTACAGAAGTGAGCTCAGGGCCACCCTGAGCTGCATAGTGAGACCCTGTCTCAAAAAGGCAAAAAAAAAAAAAAAAGATTCCAGAACTATGCTAACTACGAGTAAGGACAGTGGACATCTTTGTCTTATTTCCTCATTTTAGAGAGAAAGCTTTCTGTCTTTGTCCATTTAGTATTATGTCGGATATTGATTTGTTGCAGGTATCTTTCATCAGATTGAGGTTAAAAATCACCTATTCTAATTTTCTGTAGATTTCTTTATCACGAATAGATGCTGGACCTTGTCAAAACCTTTTTCTGCATGTATTGAGTAGGTTCTGTAATATGGTGTGTCACATTTATTGATTAACTTATGTGGCACCATCCCTGGAACCCATAGGACAAACCTAATTGTTATATAATCTTAATGATTCAATGCATTATTTGCCAATATCTTATTGAGAATTTTTACATCTATGTTCTTTAAGAAGATTGACCTACAATTCTCTTTAGTAGCTGGGTCCTACTCTGGTTTTGGTAACTGAGTAATGCTTACTTCCAGAAATGGATCTGAAAATGTTGCTTGTCTTTTAATTTCATTAAGAGTTTGAGAAGTAGTGGTGTGAGTGCTACTCTAAATTTCTTACAGAATCCAGCAGTGAATCTGTCAAAGCCTGGGGTTTTATTGATAGATTTTTTAATTTCAATTTTCTTGATACTGATTTAAGATTTTTATACATTCATTCAGCTTTAGTAATTTATATGCACCTAGGAATCTGTAATTTTCCATCTTATTACAAGTGTTCAAAGTAGGTGCAGTGATCTTCTGTATTGCTTCAAGGTCAGTTGTGATTTCACCTTTTTCATTCCTAGTTGCATGGATTATTTTCCTTCCCTTTCATGAGGCCAGTAAAGGGTTTGTAAATTTTATTTACTCTTTCTAAGAACCAATTCTTTGATTCACTGACTCTTTGTTCTCTGTTTAGCCTCTAACGAGTTCATTTATGTTCTGATCTTTATAATTTCCTCCCTGAAATGAGCTTTTGGATTAGGGTGTTCTTCTTTTCCTAAAAGCTTGAGGTTTACCACTGAGTTCTTTATTTGCCCTTGCTGTTTTGCTGATATGGGTATTCATTACTATAAATTACCCAGTTAAGCATGGTTTCATTGTTTCTCATTGCATTATCATTTAATTGTAGAAAGTGGATAGCTTCTCCTTTAATTTCTTGTGTGATCCACATTGGTTGTTTAGGAGGGTGCTATATAATTTCCATGTATTTATGACATTCTTGTGGTTTCTTTTGCCATTGATTTCAAATTTCATCTCACTATGGTCTGATTGTATGCATGGGATAATTTCAACTGCTTTGCTTTTAATTAAGCATGTTCTAGAAGCTAGTGTGTGGTTCTTTTTAGAGAATGTCCCATGTGTAACTGAGAAGGCTGTATATTCTGATGTTGCAAGGTGGAACACTCTGTATACATCTACTAAGTCCATTTGCACAAAGGTTTAGTTAAGTTCTAATATATTATTATTTAATTTTTATTTGTCTAGTTGGTCTGTCATTTTGTGACTCTGGGGTATCAAGAACCCCCAATATATTGTACTACTAACTTACCTGATTTTTCAGGTCTGATAATATTTGTTTGAATATTATTGGGTTCACTGGTATTCCTTGCACACGTATTTATGGTGGTTGTCTTCCTCTTGGATTGTTCCATTTACAAGGATGTGCTGACTTTCATTGTCTCTGTTAATCAGTCTTGGCTTGAAATTCACTTTGTCTGCAAATAGAATAGGCATCCCTGCTTTTTTTTCCTGGGTTCCTGTTGCATGGAGTATTGTGTTTTACCCCTTGACTTTCAATGTATGAATTTCTTTTTTAGTTAAATGTGGTTTTTGTATGCAGCATATTGTTGGATCCTACTTCTTGATCCTTTTTTCCAGTCTGTGTCTTTTGTGAACTGAGACAATTGACATTGGTGGTTATAACTGATATGTACTCACCTATTATTATGCTATTTTGCCCTTGCTGTTGGGTCCTTCTCTTCCCCTCTCCCTTCCTCTGTTTGTTTGTTTTATCTGGTGGGTTTTGTCTGTTGTGGTTCATGGAGCTATAATCTTTATTATCTCTTTCTAGAATATCCTCCAAAACATTTTAGAGTGGTTTGCTCTTCATAAATTTCCTCAGATGTTCTTTGTCATGGAACTATCTTATTTCTCCATCATTTTGAAAGATAGTTTTGCAGGATGTGTCAATCTGGGTTGAAGGTTCTTTTTTTTCCTTTAGAACATGATATACTTCACTCTGAGCTCTCTTTGACTTGAGGGCTTGTGCTGAGAAGTCAGTTGTAATTTTGGTGGGCTTTCCTTTTTAGGTGCTTTGTTTCTTTTCTCTAACAACTTTTAAGATTCTTTGTGTTGAATTTCTAGAATCTTGACTTCAATGTGCTTAGCTGTGGATTCTTTTTTATAATGGCAATTGGAGTTCTATATGCCTCATTATTGTATGTCATATTCTTGTTCACTCAAGGGAAGTTTTCTGCCATGATTTCTATAGACAGATATAGATAGATGGATAGAGATATAGATATATAATTTGTGTTATCACCTGATTTTTCGTGGACTCTAATCAATCTTCAGTTGTTCTTCTTTACCTCATCTAGCAGCTACTGTATTAATTCCTTATGGTTCTTTGCCATTTTTAAGAATTTTTTTTCATAATTGCTAACTGCAAGCCCTTCTTCTATATCTAAGATCCTGCCCTCACATTTTCTTAATCTTCTGCAGATTATGTTCAATGGAATTCTCATCCTCTTGGACATCTGCTTGCATCTGCCTTATGCATTCTGTTTCTTTCTTATGCTGAGCATTCATGGCTTCCATAACTTTCTAAAGATTTTCTGTGTTTTTGTGTGTATCTGCGTTAGAGTCAGTAAGCAAGGTTTTCACTGTGGGCACTATCGCTGCAGTTACCTGAGAAATTACTTCTGCAGTGATTTTTGTTAGAGCCACACTCGATAGCTTTGCTGCCACCACTTCAGAGAAGACGAGTGGTAGTTTTCTGATTGTTCCACTTCATTGCCCCCTGGAATTGCCTTTGGTAAACTGGATATTTGGCGACTATTTTGGATCCAAACTAGAACACTGTTATCACCAATTTTATGAGTCACACAGCTAAGCAATGGTCTTAGTGATGGTGTGCATAAACAGGACTGTAGGACACCATCTACACAGGAGCCACACGCAGACAGCTACCTAAGGTAGTGTCAGGAAGGCAGGGCAAGCTCACACTGATTGAAACTACAAATCTTTCATTTGGGCCAGTGTCTTAAAGGAAATCTTTTCACATCCAAAAGCCAGAATCTCCACCCTCAAAACACACCGGACCTGTGGCCTGAGAAGAGCCAAGAAGCTGGACCACGCTCAGTGAATCTCTCTGCCTTTCCTTACACACAGTATCCTCCCCACACCCTAGACCACACTCTTTCTCTGTCCCATAGGTGCCTTACAGCCTATGTCATAGGAGGCAGATTTGAGACTTGCACTTTGGGTCTACTCAACTCTTTCATTTCTGCAAGACTTCTTTCAAAGACTGGTACACTGTGCAGTGGGCATAATGTTGCTTCTTAGTTACAGAACTAGGATTATCTTGGCTGTATTTTTCTGTACCTTTCCATATATTCCACAATGAATATATACTAGTTTAATCATCAAAAAATAGTAAATGTATTTTGAATGTATGTGTGAGTACAGGGATGAAACAGAGTGAAAAGGGCACCTTCCAGAGAACTTTAGCATTACTGTCCTACCTGGCATGTGAGGGATGGTCTTCACTGCATCCATACCCCCTCCCCCCGTAGGCTAGCCATGTGCATCTATCTACACGCAACCTTTTCTATTTGTCCTATTAATTTCAGGGAGAGAAGTAAAGACTAATACCAAGTAATCTTATTTGTAAGGGGGATATTTGAAGTCATTGTTTTGGTCTTGTCTGGAGAGGCAGGAATGTGTGTATGTAGAAGAATGGTATTTGAGAGAAACAAAGAGGCTTCTGCCAATTTTCCTTTGGAAATAAGCCCAAAATAACTATTTTTAAAATGCAATCCCAAAGCCCATGCATGGTGGCCTATGCTCATAGTCCCAGCACTCAGGAGGCTGAGATAGGAAGATCACCATGAGTTCCAGGCCAGCCTGGGCTACATGAGCAAGTTCAAGGCTGGCTTGCACTACATAGTGAGACCCTGTTTCAAGAAAACCAAGCAACTAAAATACATAAAAAGCCAAGAAACTAAACTCAGTCCCAGGCAGGAGATGTAGCTCAGTTGTAGATTGCTTGCCTAGAACAGGAGCTAGACTTGGTCCTTAACACCTTAATACTGTAGTATTTATAGCAAAAAATACTGTAACAAAACTCAGCCCTTATGTGTAATAACACGTCTGACTTTTACAACAGAAATTACTATTTACTAACTCATCTCCATTTGCATGTATGCCAATCAATGTGCTAAGGGCTTTTTTAAGTGTGGTAGATGAGTGTCTCATTTTATCAATGAATTTAACATGTGAGTAATTTCCCTACAGTAAGTAAACAGAGGGGAAGAGGCTCACAGGTGTTGAAGCACTCAGGGAGAACATTACTCCTTTTCAATATACTTTGAACCATTCCCATTATATCAAGGAGAAACTGAGTTTAGAGACTTTAACACTTAACAAATAAGTGCTAATATTGCCTTTCAGAAAAAAGAAAACTCGCAGCTTTAGACAAGCAATGCTATCTACTTGGGCTTTTTATAATGTTTTACTTTCATCATGAATCTTATATTTACCTTTCATATCTGCAAAGCTGTATTGGTTCTTTGATTTACAAAAGCAATTTGAAGTTTCATTTCTTCCAAAAAATCAACTACCTACACAATTTAATTGTAAGACATAGCAAAAAAATCACGGAAGTGACACTTCAATGACTAAATTTAAAATAAAGCCAGACTGCCTTTCCATTTAAATAATTTTATATCTCACATGTAGTAGTAGTTACATTCAATTAACATTTTCATGTACTGCTACTATAATAAAAACACAGGATTTGATCCACTAATCATTTTTGTAAATAGATATTAAAATCCAAATAATAGGCACACTTTTTTGCAAGTAATGCCTGTTACAGTTTGTGTCTAGTTGTCCCCTCAAAGCCTCACGCAGTCATGGGGCAGCCTCTGGAGTTTGTGACTAATTGCTGTGGGTGTGGATGCTGCGCCTGCCTTGGGGCAGGTGATCTGCGTTACAATGTAAGGAGGGGACAGAGTATATCTAGCTGCCTGAGTATATCTTGCTCTCTGCTCTTTGCCACTGCCATGAACTGCTACTCTCTGCCATGGGCCCCTCTGCCTTGGAGCCAGCTGCTCTGCCTTGGAACTAGCTGCTTATGGACTGAAACCTCCAGCAACTGTGAGCTGGATAAACCTTTCCTTCCTTCATGTTGGGTGTCAGGTATTTGTCCCAACAAGGAGAGAAAAGCAACTGAGACAATGCCTAAGGCTAAAACTAATAAAATAAAATAAAAAATATATTTAAAAAACCAGCATCAGAATCACACTCAGATATAACACAAATATTGGCCTTATTAACACCTGGAATGTCAAACAGCTATGGTGAACATACCAAGGTATGCATTATGGTTCTCCCTAGAAAGAGTACTAATAGGATGTGTCTATGTATCCACATGCTCATATCCAGACATCTGTTTACATGGTATATTAAAATTAGCTCATAGCCGGGCGTGGTGGCTCATGCCTGTAATCCCAGCACTCGGGAGGCTGAGGCAGGAGGATTGGTGCGAGTTCGAGACCAGCCTGGGCTACAAAAGTGAGCTCAAGGCCAGCCTCAACTGCAAAGCGAGACCCTGTCTCAAAAAGACAAAAAAAAAAAATAATAATAAAATAAAAAATAAAATAAAATTAGCTCATGGGCTAGCAAGATGGCTCAGCGGTCTAAAGCACCTGCTTAGGCAAGCATAGGCAACCGCAGGAATGGTTGGATCCCTGGCACCACATGCTGTGCCAGCCCCAACCCCAGGGCAGGCTGAGCTGGCCATAAAAAAAAAAAAAAAAGGAATTAGCTCATGCTATTATGGATGTTAAGATCCTCCCATGTCTGCCCGCAGCAACCTGAAGACACAGGAGGGAGTAGAATAGTTCAAAGAAGCTGGCGGTGAACATTCCAGACTGAATCCACACTGAAAGCTTGGAGCACCAGGCACAGGGAAAGACTGAAACCTCAGCTCATAGCTACAGCTAGGCCAATCCTATTTCAACTATAGAAGTGAACGATAAAGATAAATACCTTCAAAGAAGTTAGGAAAATATAACTCTAGACATGAACAAGGATGAAAAAGTCACCAGATTTTTCTTCAAAAAACCATGCAACTTTGCCTGACAAGCACAAGGGCCTGCGTTCAATCCCCAGTTCCAGAAAAAGAAAGAGAATGAAAGAAAAAAAGAAAGAGAATGAAAGAAAGAAAGAAAGAAATCATGCAACTAAGCAAACCAGTGCATTAAATATGTAAAGAATTGAAAGAAAAACCATTCTGACTCACAAGTGTGTTTCCAACAAAACTATTTTTAAAAGTCATAAAAGGGCAGTGTTACAACTCAGCAGCATAAGTACCTGCCCAGCAAGCAGAAGTTCCCAAGTTCAATCCCCAGTACCACAAAAAAAGAAAAAACAGCCATAAGAAATAAAGACTTTCTCAGGGCCCAGCGGGATGGCTCAGTGGTCTAAAGCCCCTGCTTGGGAAAGCTTGGGCGGCTTCAGAGACTGCGGTTCGATCCTCGGCACCACATGCTGCTCCAGCCCTGCCCTTGGGGCAGGCTGAGCCGGCCATAAAAATAAGTGAATAAACAAATAAAGGTTCTGAAGCAAGAAAAAAAATAAATAAAATAAAAAGAATTCTTTAAAATAAAAAGAAATAAAGACTTTCTCAAACAGGTACCTGCCATGCAATGAAAGTTCTTCAGAAGGAAATAAAATGATATAAATACACCTGTTAGCCTCTGCTACAACAAAACTCTAGAGAAAATAAAATTATTTTTCAAAATCTTTTATAATGGCTCACAGTCCACGTTTTCCTTGTTGCTCTGGGCCTCTGACAAGAGGGGACATCATGGCAGGAGAGCAGGGTGAGGATGCACTGCTCTCTTCATCGTCACCGAGCAAGAAAGAGAGGGTGTCCCACACCTCAGTTCATGGCAACTGTACCCCAAATGATCTGAGGCACACCCCCTGGGCTCCCATGTCCTCTGATGGTCCCATCCTGGGGGGCCAGCCTTTCATACAGCGCCTTAAGGGACATTTGCTATGCAAACTGTAGCAGTATGGAACTCAGGCTATCTCAAGAAAGAAAACATTAAAGGGCATCAAGCAAAGTAAAATAAAACAGTTTACTTTTTTAGTTCTTATCTAACAGATTAAGAGTTTCTGCAATATCAGTTCTTCAATAAAGACAGTGATGACTACAATTTGCCATCAGCTTAAATAATGAATTAATCACGGGTCAACAGAACTGGAAGAATAAATATGACGAATGTCAGCAACGTCATAAGGAATCCTCATAAGGAATTGGAGGGAAGAACTCATACCAACTATTACAGGGCAATTTGATTGCCTACGTCAGGCTGTAGTGTTCCTTGAAAATAAACCTAGATTAGTAGGTTTACAAACCCTAGGAAAAGTAACACAAGTATTTGAAAGGAATATTATTTCTATATTAGAAGAAGAAAGAAATTAGATAAAATGCTTAGTACCAGATTGCAAACAATGACAGGAAATAGAGAACGTTTATAGCTACAGCAGACAGCACTTCTGGGGGTGTAAACTGGTACAACCAACATGGGAACCAGCCCTGCCACTGCTGGAGGATGGCCAACAGTCAACAACCGTTAACAGTTTGGACGACAGTGAACAGTTCTTAACAATGTTGAAGTTAAACATATACTTTCCCTATGATCCAGATATTGCTTCTCAGTATTTACCCAAAAAGTACACCTACACAAGGATAAATAAATTTTGAATTGCCTAAGTAAATTAGGCAATTAAATATTAATAAGGAGAAAATGGCAAAAGTAGCAAGGACAAAGTCTTCGGGGAACTAGTCAGGAAAGCTGGTGTTAACCCTGCACTGACGTCATGGGTTGCCCTCTGTCTTCTCTCACTTATCAACACTGAAAGGCTCAGTCAGCTGGGGCCACAGCTCAACAGCACAGCACCTGCCTGGAAAGTTCAAGGTTCTGAGTTCGGTTCCCAGTACCAAATAAGTACATACTTATGAGTAAAAGGTACAGTTCTCAGATCTAAGATTTGCAGGTTGATTCTCCGTGTATTAACAGATTGCACAGCATCTCCAGAAGCACAAAGCATTAGAGTATATAAGAAGAGTAGCTGACCTCCTAGGAGAGACCGGGACAGGCAGGCAGGCAGACAGCAGGGACCACCAACAGCTTCTTAATAAATAATGACATAAACTGGCAGATTACCATTTCCTTCTTACTTTGTTCTTAAGAGAGCTGTTTCTAAATCCAGCATTCCATATTTTACTCTTCAAAAGTTTATACTCAAAGTAAAACAATACGAGGCCATTTTTTTTTCTCAGTCACAGTGGCAGAAGTAAAGAGTAGTAACTGTTGTGTGGAAAGCTTAGGAAGTGGAGTTTCTTAATGCACCATCGATGAGATGTAAGTTGGCATGACCTGGCAAAAGGAGGAGGCTATACTCAAGACCAGAGCATTCATAGGTTCTGTGTCCATTCCACCTCTCGACACATGTTTCTATGAGCAAGGGCTCCACAAGTGGAGAGTTACTGATCAACACAGGCTTGAGAACAATGGCGAGAGCCTAGCGTAGTCACAGCTCTATCACAACTCCCTCATCCACATGCTCGCCTTCAAGGAGGAGCAGGCCAGCACTCTGCTTTGAATGTGGACTACTTAGAAAATAAAAGAAAGATATGGGCACACATCTGTAATCTTGGCACTTGGGTGGCTGAGGCAGAAGGACTGCCATAAGTTCAAGGCCAGCCGGGACTACATAGTGAGTTCAAGATCAACCTAAACTACTTATTGAGTTCTTGGATGGATGGATGGATGGATGGATGGATGGACTGACAGACAACTGACAAACGGACGGATGGATGGACAGACAGACACTGACTTTTACGCATAGCTTTAAAAAGTACTTAGTATGGACCAAGCACTGAACTGCGATTGCAAAGACTCTATGGGAGGTTAATACTATTTATTGTACCCATTTTCCAAACAAGAAAACAAAGATACAAGCAAGCAAGCTCTAGTCATAGGAACTTGGACTCCTCTGCCTCTTAAGCCCTTTTGCCTTCCTTACTACTCTATGGAAAATCCTTACAGCACATACTTGGAAGTGAGCTGCTATAAGATTGAGAGATTGACATCAAATGGGTAAGATTGACATAGCTTTATATTTTTGTTTGGAGGGAGAGGAATTGGTTTTTGTGCAGTACTTATTTAAGGACATTTCTGAATTCTCAGTAGTAAGCATTGTTTTCATAATTTCAAAAAAGGTTATTTTGAAATTTTAAGCTTCAATTTTGAGTTACAGACAAACATAATTTAAAGTGAGAAGAAGAAGTGAAGAAAGAAATTTCCTTACCTGGAACTGGAAAGAATGAGACAGTGGCTGGCTCAGCTGTGGATGCCAGGACAGATGGAGCCCGAGCTCACCACTGCCACTAGGAACTCAGCCACAAGACCACCATCCAAGCAAAAAGTCCAAAAGCTAGTTCAGTTCCAAAGGCAAAGCCATCACAGAAAGCAGAATTCCATCACCATATGAATAAAGGATAAAATAAACTATACAACAAGCGACAATTCAGAAATTTATACAAGTAAAGGATGTCAAAAAATTGCTTTCACCACTTCACTTAAATTTTTCTCTCCTTGACTTTTGTTTTGTTTTGTTTGCTTTGCTGGATTTACTATGAAGTACTTAATTTAATATGCTATTAATATGTTTAATATGTTGCTTAATTCAATATGTTAAACAAAGGCTGGGCCAAGTAGCTCAGTGGATTAAAGCACCTGCAAGCAGGCACAGGGTCAGAGGTCCATCCCCAGCCCCTGGGATATATGCTGAGATGGCAATTGAGACTGGGCGTGGTGGCGGCATGCCTGTAATCCCAGCTCTTGGGGGGATGTCAACAAGTGCATCACAAAGAGTCTGATCTAGTAGTGAGGCCCTGAACACCGTGTAGTCCCATCCCTAAAATACAAAAAATAAAAATAAAATAAAAATTAATGTTAGACTATATTTAAAAAAAAAAATCCTAACCATTTCCCTCCCAAAATTCCAACCAAATCCAGAAATCAACCCACACCCAGACAAATATGTCTTTCCTTTTTCTTTTTGTTTTCCACATTGGATTGCTCTATGCCCACTGCTCTATAATTTGTTTTTTACTTCAAAATAAATAATGCAAAACCTTCCAGTTTATTACAGTTGGCTCTAGTAGATTTTAGATTGTCCTTATCATATTCTATATAATAGGAAAACAATAACACATTCAACCAGTCCTGCTAAGGTAGATTCAGTTTCCTTCTAGTGCTTTTGCTTTAAAAGCATTGCTGAAATAAATAAGCATTGGTCATTAATATTTCCACATTGCTGACATTTTTGTTTCTACAGCACAGTTTAACTAGGTTCTGTTTGTTTATTTATTTTTATGGCCGGCTCAGCCTGCCCTGAGGGCAGGGCTGGCACAGCATGTGGTGCCGGGGATCGAACCACGTTCCCTGCCACCGCCTAAGCTTTCCGAAGCAGGTGCTTTAGACCACTGAGCCATCCTGCCGGGCCCCTTAACTAGGTTCTGAGCAAAAGGCAAGGACCTTTTTGTCCTTTGTCAGTAGGTAACATGCTTACATTCCCACCAAAGCCGCTCACTGACCCTTGAATCAGCAGTGATTGTCTGTCGTTGTAAAGGGATTCTTTTTATTCTGCCTAACTCATACATAAAGCGCTATCAAATAGAAATTAAGCATTTTAATTTCTATGGCTTGCAAATTTGATATCTTTTTTACAAGTTCATGAAGCAGCTGCTCAAATCCCAGGACCACTGTACCGTGTGCAAGCTACATGAGCTCTCTGCATACTAGTAAGATAACATCTTCTCACAACAAAATATTGTCTCCTAACTTTTTTGCTAACATTGTGGTGATTTAGGCTGTACTGCTTGCTTATAAATTTTACAAGCCAGTCAAAAGCATACAGCCTTGAATTCAGATCTGTTGGAAGCAAAAAAGAGAAAATAATGCTGCTTTTGAGAACTCTGTAATCTTCACAAACTTTCACTGCTACGTGTCATAAGAAAAACAGAAATGTTTATCTCACCATTAGCTATCAATAATCTCTATTAGTAAATCACTTTAAAGGAAAAAGGAAAGAGCTGGCCAGGTAGCTCAGCAGACTAAAGTGCCTGCTTAGATAGGTGCAGGGACAGGGGTTTGATTCCAGCAAGCCATGCTGGCCCTGTCCTTGGGGTGCACTGAAAGAGCAACCAAGACTGGGCATGGTGGCACATACTTGTAATCCCAGCACTTCAGAAGCTGAAAACAGGAGAATCACTACAAGTCTGATTTGTACAGTGAGACCCTATAGATCCTGTACTAAATATAAATTTAAAAAGTCAAAAAGATGCTTATTATTTTATGATAAGAAGATGAGGAAAATTTAAGTCTACACCAAAGAATCTAATGTTCTTTTGCAAAAGGTAAGTTATGAGAACAGCGCCTCCTTACCAAGGTAATATACTGGGGATGTGTACTATTAGCACAGGGAAAGATGGCACACACAGAGCAAAACTTCCAGGGGAGTTAGGCGCCACATACCAGTAAGAGCTTTTGCAGGAGGCGGGCATTCACTGCTGCACTTACCCAGATGAGATCTGCACCCTCCCTTACAGAGGAGGAGTCTTTTTTTTTTTTTTTTTTTTTTTTTTTTTTTTAGACAGGGTCTCGCTATGCAGTTGAGGCTGGCCTTGAGCTCACTTTTGTAGCCCAGGCTGGTCTCGAACTCACATCGATCCTCCTGCCTCAGCCTCCCAAGTGCTGGGATTACAGGCATGCGCCACCACACCCGGCTCAGAGGAGGAATCTTAAGGAGCTCATTTCAGTTGTCCCAGGCATGTAGACACGATGAGGACGAGCGCTGCTGGGGATATTCCTGTCACCACTCTAACATACGTCGATTATACTCCCTGTATCTACATCTGACTTTAAAATGCTTAAGTGTTTGTGAAGGAATTTCAGCACTGCCGCACAGGAGCCCATTCTGGTAAGCACTGTCCAGTTGCCCAGCATATTTCTGTACAACAGCCATCAGCTGAAGATCCCATGCGCTGGATTCTAGATGCGGAACGCACGCTGAAAAGGCAGCCAAGAATGTAACCATACCCTGTAGGAACCCACCGCGTAGTTAACTTCCCCCAGAAGACAGTAAACAAATCGTTTGTTAATTCTAATAAAATATGATAAATGCCACGACCGCCGAATACTTATAAAGGGTCACAGTGCTCAAGAACACAGTGGCTGTCACCATCTGACAAAGTCTACTAGGAAGGTTGGCCAGAGGAGGGTTCGCATGCGCTGACTCCTGAAGGATAGAAATAACAAAGCAAAAGGAAAATGCAAACGGCACACAGGAGCTGAGATGAGGCTTGCACAAAGACCGGCAGAGGCAAAGGCAGCGTGCCTGCCCGGGAGGCTGCGAGCAGAGCAGCCTCAAGGCCAGCGATTTCATGGAAACAGAAGGGCAAGATGCAAGCGACAAGAAGTCCAGGTGGCAAGCTGTGGGCTGCACAGCCCTTAGGGGTTGGGACTTTTCTCCGATTTAGAATGGGTGAACAAAAGGGTATATATATATATATATATATATATATATATATATATATATATATATATATATATATACACACGCACACACACACACAAACACACACACATAGGAGAATAACGTTTTTTGTTTTCTTAGGTAACCAGGAAGACCTCGTCTGTGGCAAGGCAGGGCGGAGGCAGGGAGGTGATTGAGGGAGCTGCTCAAGCAGCCCAGGAGGAAGATGATGGAATCCGGGGCCACAACTGTGGCGTAGAGCTGGAAAAGAAAGAGCTGTCATGGGTTGGGGGGAGGGGGGGCGATGAACTGAAAGGACTCGCACCTGAGTACAGGAGACAGCGCTACAGGGCTCATTAACGACTCAGATTTCTAACTTAGGCAAGCAGCGTTCACTAATAACCCAGGGGCTTGTTTAGGATGCCAGATAAATGAGCACGAGGCGTTTACTCACAGCCACCATCACCCCAGCCTTCAGCAGCCTCAGATAAACCCGAGCTTACAATTCCTTCCCTGGGAAGCTCTGCAAACACCGTATATTCTACAGATAACCTAGCACGGAGCATCTTTAAGTGAGCAGAGAGCTCGGCGCTCAGGAAGAAACTCTGTAGGGTGATTCGGCCCAGCGCACACAGGTTTTAAATATCAGACTGAATCCAAATACACCGACTCGGAGGACAATCCACCACCCAGGTCTCCCAAACACCTGAGGGACTTCAGGCCCCTACATCACACACACCGGCGGGGGGAGGCTCAGGGGAGGCGTCCGCACCTACCTCAGCCGGCCTTCCCCCACCTGGTGGCAGCTCTGTCATCCAATCAGACTCTGCAAAGTGAAAGACCTACCTACCAGGAGCTTTAGAATGTTGCTGGTCCACCTACTCTGTTGGACGCTATAAACTGAGGCACAGATTCTAGAACCACACAGGGTTTGAAAAGACTAAAATCGCCACAGTGAGAGCCCGGACAAATAGCTCAGGGATTAAAGTGCCTGCAAGCAGGGGCAAGGGCCTGCGGTTCGATCTCTGAGCCTGTCATGCTGGCCCCGCCCGTGGAGCGCGCTGAGAAGGCAATTGAGACTGGGCGTGGTCACGGAGCGTACCTGTAATCCCAGCTCGTGGGAGGCTGTACATAGGCGGATCAGTAGGAGTCCGATCTAGTAGTGAGACCCTGAACACCCCGTAGACCAGTGGGTCTCAACCTTTCTAATGCCACGACCCTGCAATACAGTTCCTCATGTTGCGGTGACCCCCAACCAAATATTAATTTTGGTGGCTACTTCAAAACTGTAATTTTGCTAGTAATGATTCGGAATGGCTTTAGGTGACCCCTGTGTTTTGGTCGTTCAACCCCTGCCAGGGTCGCAACCCATGGTTGAGAACTGCTGCTGTAGACCTTTCCCCCCAAAAAAAATAAAAATAAAATTGCCACAATGGCAGTAAGACACTAAAATCCCTGAATCTCTTAAATCAGATTTGGGGGTGGGGGGGGGGAGTCACTGAGATGTTATTTGTTATTACTTCTCTCTTTTTTTTTTTGTCTTTTTGAGACAGGGTCTCGCTATGCAGTTCAGGCTGGCCTTGAGCTCACTTTTGTAGCCCAGGCTGGTCTTGAACTCACACCAATACCTCCTGCCTCAGCCTCCCAAGTGCTGGGATTATAGGCATGAGCCACCACGCTCAGCTTGTTGCTACTTCTCATATCTGACACGATGCTAAATTAATTCAGTGATTCAGTGGTAACATCTTGCGAGCAGCACACTTTAAAGTCCCCCAAGAGCGCACACCAACACATCCATGTGCACCAAGCAGTCCGAATAAAGCCCACTGTCTACCCTCACAACCTGACCTTCAGGACTCTGAGATGCAATAGGCGCTGCCACCATTCCTACCACAGACAGGGACACTAAATCCCACAACAGTCCGGAGCCCCGTTTGGGAATCGCATCGTCACCATTTGCGCATCTTCCAACCTTGCATTTCCTCTACCGCAGTCCATTGCTTTTCTTTTCATATTTAATTGATTCTCCGTTGTGCACATTTCATTCACAGGTACCACAGGTGAGATTCCTACACAGGAGCTGAGCCCTCTGCACTGGACAAGTAAATTGGAAACTACCCCTCCACCCCCAGGCAGGTGGACCCTGGTGTCACTAAGGGTGTCTTCAGTCTCACTCCTGCTTTGACACCTGCCATTAAAATAACTGGGTGAACTTTTTGTCCCTGGAAAGAGAGAATACCAGCAAGTTCGACAAGTGAGTTATCAGTACCACCTCTACAATAGCAAAGGATAAATACCTTCTATAGAGTGATAATTTTGAGTTGAATTTTTAACCATTATTTCTAAATAGTCAGGATATTAAAATTATAATATTCAGGGCCGGCAAGATGGCTCAGCGGTGTAAAGCACCTGCTTAGGAAAGCTCAGGCAACCCTAGGGACCACAGTTCAATCCCCGGCACTACATACTGTGCCAGCCCCACCCCCAGGTCAGGCTGAGCCAGCCATAACACACACAAAAAATTAAAAATAAAAAAAATAAAATTATAATATACAATATAAGTAACACATAATTATAGCTTTTTTTTTTCTTTACAACTCTCATTTCAGAAGGATTATAAAGAGTGAGTAGAAAGGAAAAGAAAGGCTAGAGACATAGCTCAGTGATGTAAGTGCCTGCCTGGTAAGCTCAAGAACCCAGGTTCAATCCCCAGTACCACATGCACTGTCAGTCCCAGAACCCTGGATGCTCTGTGCCAGCCACCAAACTGGGCGTGGTGGCACAGGCCTATAACCCCAGCACAGGGAGCCGGAGACAGAAATAGCACTATGAGTCTGAGCTGTGTAGCGAGACCCTGTACCAAAGGAAAGAGAGGAGGGAAGTGGAAAGATGGTCTGTTTTGTATGATGACCAAAGCAGAGGTCACAGGGATGAGAGGGAAAAGTCGCAAACATAGGAACCTATGACAGCTGGAAAATAAAAGGAATTGGGTTTTCCTCTAGAACAGTGGTTTTCAACCTGAGTCGCAATCCTGGCGGAGGTTGAATGACCAAAACACAGGGGTCATCTAAAGCTATCAGAAAATGCATGTTTAAACCCATGTTATGCCATGGTGAAATGTTATTTATTAGAATTAGTAATTTGAAGTAGCCACCAAAATTATTCTTTGGTTTGGGGTCACCACAACATGAGGAACTGTATTGTGGGGTCATGGCATTAGAAAGGTTGAGAACCACTGCTCTAGAACCTCTAGAAGAAACACAGCCCTGGTGACCCTCTGTGGACGCTGGACCTCCGGAGCTGCCGACTGCTTTTATCTCCCAGTCTCATAACCCAAAAAGTAATGTCTTGTTCTCCAAAAGTCAAGTAGTATACTTCACCCTGACCTGGGAAAGCACTATTAGAACAGGAAGTGACGCATCTACCTGCTCCAAAAGGCACACAGCCAGAGCCCTCAAGAAGCACACACGTCATCAACTGTTTTCAGATGAAAGAGGATGTCAGGCACCTTCTCAACTCTAGAAGAATGCCAGGCAGACTTTGGGTACCAGTGTACAGTCCAATATTTATTTAGCACAGTACATCCTAATTCTAGAGAAGTTCTAGAAGACATATGGCACAGCAATCCCCGTAGCCCACAAGGCCAAGTTAGCAAGGACTTTAGTCTTTTCAAGTTTCTTTCACCCACTCTGCTTTGCTGACCTCTACCTTCCAGGCTCCCAGGATGCTACTCTTTGGCTTCCCGAGCTACTAGGATGATGGTGACACCATTATCAAACCTAGCTTAACATCAGTTATAAACTACACTGAATCACGGGCACTGGATATAAGGCTTCTGACTCCTACACATACCGTCACTTGGAACTTTAGGGAAAAAATCCAAATACTGTCTCACTTGGAAGCCCTGGGGGATCTGAGGAAGCCTAGTGAAGAACCAGTCACTAACTCAGATGAGATCAAGCCACAGTGTGCTGACTGGCTTGACCTCAAACAGTGCCATGCAGAGGTAGCTACACTTCTCTACTTCAGACGATTATCTTTGTGTTTTCCTTTCTTTATTCCTTTGCATCTATACATCCCAGCTTCATGCACCCCAGCATCCCAGGGCCCTCCTGCTCCCCGCCACGTCCCCCGCTTAGCCTATGCCTGTGCTCAGCGCCACAGAGGCCAGGAGCAAATCCGCCTGCACATGAAACAAGATCATGTACTCCAACTACCCGGAGGGAAAGTTGCAAAACACAATTTTAACACACCGACAGGAAAGGACTTTAGCAAATGCAAACATCACTTACCATTGTTAAAACATAAATGCTGGGGGCCAGCAAGACAGCTCAGCAGTCTAAAGCGCCTGCTTAGGCAAGCTTAGGCAACCACAGGGACTGCAGTTGAATTCCCCATACCACACCCTGTGCCAGCTCCACCCCAGGCCAGGGTAAGCCACTCATAACATAATATTTTATTTATTTATTTATTTTTCTTGTTTCAGAACTTTTTGTTTATTTATTTTTATGGCCGACTCAGCCTGCCCTGAGGGCAGGGCTGGCGCAGCATGTGGTGCCGGGGATTGAACCGCGGTCCCTGAAGCCGCCCAAGCTTTCCCAAGCAGACGCTTTAGACCACTGAGCCATCCCACTGGGCCCCTTTTTTGTCTTTTTGAGACAGGGTCTCACTATGCAGTTGAGGCTGGTCCTGAGCTCACTTTTGTAGCCCAGGCTGGTCTCAAACTCGCACCGATCCTCCTGCCTCAGCCTCCCGAGTGCTGGGATTACAGGCGTGCACCACCACGCCCGGCTTGTAGTTTTTCATTTTAATCATGTTTTCTTATATAAGCTTACAACCTCTGATATTAACATATTTTTTCAATGTTAATTTTTTATCAATAGTTACAACAATAGGGGCCTGGCAGGATGGCTCAGTGGTCTAAAGTGCCTGCTTGGGAAAGCTTGGGCGGCTTCAGGGACCGCGGTTCGATCCCCGGCACCACATGCTGCGCCAGCCCTGCCCTTGGGATGGGCTGAGCCGGCCATAAAAATGAGTGAATAAAGGAAGGTTCTGAAACAAAAAATATAAATAAATAAAATATATATTTAAAAAAAAAAAAATAGTTACAACAATATATTTTAAATTTTTCAGATCAAGTAAACACCAGAGACCAACTCTTCTAGTGCACTTTCTTGCACTTTACACTCTGATCTGAAAACCTCAGCTCAGCTGTGCACAGAGGCACACACCTGTACGTCAAGGTCAGGTTCGGCCTGGCCAACTCAGTGAGACCCTTGCTCCAAACAAAAAATTCAAAGTATTGGGCCTTAAGCTCCATGGGAAAACCCCAAGTTTCAATACCTAGTAGAAAAACGAAACTGAATTGTATTGTATGTAAATTATATCCCAGTAAAGGTGATAATAAACATGTACCTCTACCAACACATACACATACACAAGAGAAGAAACAATCTATTATTTTTAACCTAACACCCTTAGAGACAGAGTCTGAAAAATCACTTTCCACATTCTAACATTGAACGATCAATTTCTGGGTGTTTGTTTTTTTCACAGCCAATATAGGGATCTAAAAATCTACTTGGTCTGTTTATTCTGGGTGGAAAAAAAAGAGACATGGTCAACTATTTTCAGACTTTTCACTACTGAAAAGGTTTCATAGAAACCACCTAGTTAATGAACAATGATGCTTTTAAAAGGAAAAACTAGTGATGTCTGTGCCTCTCCTGGAGGGCCTGTTATCTGGCAAATGTTAGACACATTTCAGATAACCAAATTATAGATCCTAATAAAGAAAAACCAGTGCACGTCCCTGCGTGTATGTGGCATTTCACCATTTCCATGCTGCTCTTTCCAACTCTATGTTTATTTCTCATCTGCTTGAAGTCGACCTCAGAGGCAGGATTTACACTGCGGAAGTCAGCAAAGCAACAGCTCCGGGCTCCAGCGCACCCGATAGGATCTCGAGTGCTGGAAGGCAGCCAGCCAGCGAGCTCGGCAGCCTCAGACACCTGCGCGGGCTGTGAAGGCGTCCAAACTGTCCTCCAACTCCTAAGTCAAGTGAGCATACTCTTTCCCATCTGTAGCTGATCAGTCCCAACCCAGTGAGAGGCCCTGCTGCCATTTCCCCCAGGAAGTAGCAAAGTGCTTGTCCTCTATGTCATCCACTGTAAAAATAATAATTTTTAAATATCAGATTTTTAAAAATGTATTTAATACAGGGTCTACAGGGTCTCACTTTGTAGATCACACTCCTAGAAACGCTCCTGTTTTTAGCCTCCCAAGGGCTGGGATTACAGGTCTCATTGCCACCTCAGCAAGCCCCCGGGGGCAGGGCCAGCATAGCATGCTGGGGCTCAGACTCCAGACCCTTCATCTGCTTCAGGAGGTGCTTTAATCTGAATAGCAGATTTTTAACAAAACAAAACAAAAAAATTGTTACAAAGAACAATATAATAAGTTTCAAAGTTTTGAACATGTGGAAACATATCCCAATAGTAGACATGGGAATATGAGGAGAAAATGCATTTTGGAAAACAAGGAAATGTATCACTTTGTGACTAGTTACCTGGGCCTCTCAGCATTAACATTTTAGTTATAAACTGTTACAATTGTAATGAACCTTAAAAATAATTTCTTCTAGGCTAAGGAGATAGCACAAAGGCCTAGGTGCCTGTGTAGGCAAGTGAGAGGATCAGAGTTCAATCCAGTTGGATTCTGAACCTTCTGAGAATAAAACCAAGACTCTTGCTGAGAACCAAAGACTTCCTTTTATGTGATAGGAGCTCTAAAGTGTCTTCTGGAGCTTGAAAATATGTGTTGTCTAAATTGTTAAAGTAGCTCCTATATGTAAATACCAGGTCCTTCTGACTGTTTATTCAATATCTCACACAACAAATACTGTGCCAGTTATGATCCAAGCTCAACCTTGTATTTGGTACTGACAAGCAAATCTGCAGTCACAAAGCTAGCTGCTTTACAGCAGATCCTGTGCAAAATACCATGGGGCAAACGAGAGGAAGAAAAGCCCTTAATGCCGCTTCCACAGCCAAACAGTAACCTTAGTCTCAAACCTGGGAATTGCTCAGGAAAGATGCATGGTGCAGCAGAACAGCACTCAGTACCACACACAGTACCACACACACACACACACACACACACACACACACACACACATGAGCAACAACAGCAGCAGCAGCTACAACAGTAGTAGAAAGTAGATAGTCTCCAAATGACTTCTTAAAAATTGTGTATTAGCTTGAAGACAACGGAATTTGCAAAGACAGTGGCATTGGATAAAAATCCACGCCGCCATCACATGTCCCTGCTGTCTAGGCTCCTCAGTAATAACCCAATAGTTTGCTTGTTCTCAGATTTGCAAGACCCCAGGCTCCAGTCAGATAAATACAAGGAAGGTCATGTCAGCCCTGACTGAAGAGTCAGAAGCACTGCCATTTGCGGGACACTTTAATACTGTGATTTGGGAGAAACTGTAACAGGGTCCAACAGCCAAGCAAAGCTGATTTTGTGCTCTAACTCAGAGCCATCCTCACCCACAAATCTCTAATAGTTGTTTTCATCAATTTTTGGTAGGTTTTTTGAAAAAAAAAAAAAGAAACATTTCTATTGGCTAGAATTTCACATAATTTGGATTATATAATTTCCTATAATTATAATACATCCTACAAACATCAACAAGTATTTTGTGTATTTAAAAAAGGAATAACAGCTGGGCGTGGTGGCTCACGCCTGTAATCCCAGCACTCGGGAGGCTGAGGCAGGAGGATTGGTGCGAGTTCAAGACCAGCCTGGGCTACAAAAGTGAGCTCAAGGCCAGCCTGAACTGCATAGTGAGACCCTGTCTCAAAAAGACAAAAACAAACAAACAAACAAACAAACAAACAAACAAAGAAAGAAAGAAAGGAATAACCTTGAGGCTGGATAGATAGTTCAGTGCTCTAAGCTCCTGCCTGGCAAGCACAGGGACCTGAGTTTGATCCCCAGTACTGCATGCCATGCCAGCCCCAGAATGTGCCAGCCCTGAAATGGCATGGCGATGCATGCCTGTAATCCCAGAACTGGGGAGGCTGAGACAGGAGGTTCACTCTGGGCCCGAACTGCATAGTGAGACCCTATACCAAGTAAATAAACAGAGTTTTTAAAATGCGTAACCTTTAAGAAAGGAACTCCAGGAACTCACTGGAAATGATCAATATGGGAAAAGCCACTGAAAGTCCAGAGCAATTATATTCTTTTACATTATCAAAATATTGCAGAATGAGATAGGGAGATAGCTTAGTGGAATAAGCACTTGCCTGGCAAGCATAAGGGTCTGAGTTCAATCCTTGATTTCAAAAAAAGGAAAAAAAAGTATTGCAGAATAAGGTGTGCTTGCTTGGTTTACAAACTCTTGCCATAAAAGGGCAGAATAAGTACTGAAGAAAAAACAGAAGCAAAACCACAGTACTAATGTAACCACCAGCACAAAAGTGCAAACAGATTCAGCATCCACAGTTTCCTTGGATATCAAAACACCACGGTCTTTACATTGCCCAAAGAACATCAAACTACATTCTGTGCCATGGGGGCTAGTACATTACTGTGCAGATTATGAAACAGTTTATGTATGATTTCATAGAAACATGGAGGAGCACCATAAAAACATTTAAGGACAGTCCAGACCCACAGTTTATCAATCCCCCACTGATTCAGGAACGTAGAAAAGGTGGCCCTCTAAACATCAGTAGCCATGATCGGTGGCAGAAACTCCATGGAACGCTTTTTCCCAGTCCTTTTCGTTCCAAACAGTGGTTTCAACTTTACATTCACTTTCAATGTAGAAATGATGCTTTCTTAACAATGCGCTGCTCTGGGCCCAGGTCAGCAGATGAGAAGGATGCCTGAGCTGCTAAGGCAGCAATGCTGTCCACCTGGGACGTCGCCAGAGCCTCGAAATCAAGAACCAAAGCCAACCTGAGCACGCCTATTCTCCAGGAGCAGGATCTGTTGGGGCCCAAAGGTGACTCCTCAGTTCTACAAGGAAGTGGCCTTTTCTGAAACTAATCAGCCACACTGATGGTTAAACAAGTGAAATCCAAACCCACAAGCAACGCAGCAATAAAAACCACTACTTGACCCTCCATACTTAAGGTTACCTTTTCTTTTGAAAGCTTAACTCCTGGGGGAATACGTAGGCATGGTGAGTAAAGCAGAGACAGGATTTGAAGATGGGAAACTAAGTAGACAATCTTTTCAAAGCTACTGCAATGTGCATTTTGAAAAAGTAATATTTATCTTTTTCCTTAAATAGATAATGCGCGCACACGAAGAAAGAAAGAGGGGGAAAAAAGGAAAAGAAAAGATCCCAAAAGATATATGATAGGAAACTCTTCTCCCCTGTGAGCACCGTCTTTTTTTCCTCGGCTTACCTTTCACAGGCATTCACCCAGCAAGCAAACAGGAGCGAGGGTTTTAAACCAATTAGCCTACATTATACGCACAAGGGCTGCACCAAGATTGCTATTAAACGCCGCCTCAGGCTTAAGTGGCATTCTGCTGGGGAGTGTAGGATGGGAGGACGCACCCCACGTGTCTTGAAGCTGAGGTTTTGCTCACCAAGAGCGGGTTTTGGTGCACATTTTTCCTAGAGATGCGGAGAATGTAACGTTGCCCCCCCTCCCCAGTCGCCCCTGGCACTGCCACTACACCTCCACTGCTGCGCGTCTTTGCGCCCCATCTCTGTATACATGGACCCTCCTCCCACGGGGACACAGTATCACAACTCACCTCGCCAGGTGAGCACGCACGCACACACGCACGCACAGCCTAACTCTGAAGGTAACTTTCAGAACCAGATCTCCACCCCGCCACGCGAGCAGCCTCTTTGGTCGCGTTCTTGGCCGGAGCTGGAGCCCCGCGAGCAGAACCTGAGCCAAAGCCTCCCGAGCCCTGTCCTAGACCCGCGTCCCAAGCCGAAGCCCCGGTCCCGGGCCTGCCGAGCGGGATGCTCGCGCCTGGGACGGTCCGGAGGGGCCGCAACTCGCACTCGGGGCTCCGGGGCGCAGCCACAGGTGGGGCGGGCTCACCTGTGTGGGCGCGGACATGGTTGGGCCGCGGGCTCCTCCGGGACTCTCTCCGATGTCCGGACGCTTCCGCAGCTAAGGCCGGGACCTGGGGCGCCTGGGGCAGTAGGGCTGAGGCTCGGGATCGCGCGCCCCGCGCCGTCTCCTCCTAGAGTCCGGGCGCCAGGTGCGCGCGCGGCCGGCACGCAGGGGGCGGGGCCGCCAGGTGAGGCAGGCGGGTCCCGGCTCCGGGTCGCGCGCCCCGAGGGTGTGCGCGCCGCCGCAAACCTTGTGTGCGTCCCCGAGCTGTATGCGCGCCCCTGAGCGTGTGCGCGTCCCCGAGAGCGGGGCAGTAGGAGGGAGCGGGGCGGGGCGAGGCAGGACCCCGGACCAGACGGCGCGAGTCTGGCCTCCAGGGCCAGGCTTGCTCCCTGCGGGTGCTGCGCTGCGTCCTGGCCGCTCCCCTTCCTTCCCCAGTAGAGGAATCATGTTCTCTAACTGATGCTTCCCAGCGCTCAGGGGAATAGAGCCACCGTACTGTGGCTTTTTGCGCGGAGCAGGAAGTTTCGGAAGTGACAGCCTTGCACTCCTCCTGCAGCTCCCCGGATCCGCTGGGAGCTGAGCCCACCCCAGCAGTTCAGGGAGCAAGACCTGCGCAGGCCCTTTTTTTCTAAGGGCTCAGATGACCGAGATTGCAGCGCTCCTGTCCTCGGCCAGGCTGGAAGACACATAGGTAGAAAGACGCCGCTCCGCAGCACCTGCAGCCGGCAGCCAGAGCAGAGCACCAGCCCTCCGCGGCGCCCGCACGGCGGCGACCTGGCGGCCGGCTCAGGAGCCGAGGGCTACACCACACCGAGCAAGCTCGTGGCATTGAATGACGGAATCACAGGTGGAAAGACTACTCCGTCCGCGTTCTCTTTTGGTCCTCTGATTACAAGGACGAAGTTTGCTTAAAACAGTAGCTTACCTTCCCTTTCCATCACACAGACAGCAGCCGGGGGCAAGCAGTTTATAGCCTAGTAGAATTCCTAACTCTGTTTCAGTTTCATTGATTCACTGTTTGTTGTTTCTGCTACTTTCTATTTCTGGTACATGAAACCGGATGTTTATGGTGGGAGTCCCAAAGTTTCCCTTTAGAGCAAGTTCACATAAATAGAAAAAAAAAAAAAAAAAAAAAAAAAAAGAATATAAGTATCAGTTCAAGCGGGACATAACTCTGCAAACTAAGGCTGAACTGAGGCAAGAGCTGGGACCACGTGCCCCACTGGCCCCGCACGCAGGGCGCTCTGAGCTAGCCACAGGCACCGACATGGTTGTTCATGCCCCTAATCCTAGCACTGAGGAGGCGGAGAAAGGAGGATCAGGAGGAGTCTGAGGTGCAGTGAAAACCTGCACCAAGAACATTTTAAAATTAAACAAATAAAAGCAGGACTGGATAAAGCAAACAGTCTAAAGGCAGGGAATGGCTGAAGAGTGGAAGGTACGTTTTTCCAGCCAGCGACCACCAAAGCTGGATTCACTCTATAACCAGAAAGCACCACAGCGAATTAGGGTGCCTGGGGTTAGCACCTGCCTCATCTTTCCCAAACACACAGAGAACCGAATATTTGCAGGGCCTCTGCTCTGCGAATGACCCTGTGCTAAGCACCTTATTTATTCACAAGATCCTTGCAAGACAGTCTAGAAATTTAGTCTTAAAAACATTAGTTTAAGGGCTAGGGAGATAGCTCTGTGGCACAAGTGCTTGCCTGGCAGATGCAAGATC